>REGM01000044.1:927326-947546 GCA_004194415.1 Aurelia aurita
CCCCCCCCCCCCCCCCCTTGGGCTTTGAAGGTTATGAAAAAATTCTTTTGTACCAACGCAGCTTTTCAGGGGGTTTTCACTTTAGTTTTCTGACGTTTTAAGAGATTTTTGTGAGACATCCAAATCTGGCGATAGCCTGTTTTCAAATTAGCCTCGCATTGAAATGAGATACATGACATCATGCAAATAATCTGTTCAGAGCCTCACATTCATACAATCGATAATATGAGCCAAATGGCTACAAGGCTATACCATTCACGCTCCTCCGCAGAGAGTCAACTAATTTCCTTCCCAGAATAGCAACAGCAAAAAGAGGGGCCTCCATGACATTCAGACTCATTCAGACTCATTCCAAAAGTCTCTTGTCTCAGCTTCCCAAACTGATTTATTACTAACAAACAATGATATCAATAACAAGCGAAGTTAGAGGGATTTATTTAATGAGTCTAAATCACCTCCATGGTAGCCTCAGGGTTGCAAAAAATCCTTGACCTTCCTCCAAACCTGAAATTTGAGGTCCCAACCTTCCTCATTTTAAATTGTTGTCAAAATAACGAAAAAAGAGCCGTTATATCAAGAACGGTAATGATTGATCTTCCCATGATATATCATCAGGACCGTTACGTGGCTTAAAAACTATGGCCCAAAATTTAGGAAGAGAAATTCAAGAAATGGCTCCCACTCCCACTAAAAAATTAACCCAAAACAATTTTTGGTATCAGTGAATCGTAAGGCAGGGTAAATTAACTGGTGACATTGGAAAGAGGGGGTCTGGAGGCAAAGCTCCCAGTAAAATTTTTGAGGACACGCTCTTTTCCTCTTTACTTTGGCTTAGAATTCTCATTTTTTGATATACTGTATAACCTTCCTCAATTTTTGGTTAAACCTTCCTCCAAACCAGGTTTGTAGGCTTGTGAGGTTTTTGCATTCTGGGTAGCCTGTGTTCCAGAAGACCCCATACAAACAAACAAGGAATTCATTTTGTTGGAGCCTGGAACACAAGCAATTCCATGGAGAAAGCAGACTCATTACATAAGTCCCTATAACCTTTGCTTGTTGTTGTTGTTGTTATCGTTTCAGTTGAGGCAAAAAATCAGTTCAGGGGAGGGGGGGGGAAACAAGAGATTCTTGGAATAAGTCTGGGAGGAAGGTACAATCTACAATACATCAGTCTCGTTTCCATTATGTTCTGTGTTGCTAGATTGCTGGAGTTCACACTATTTGATTGGAAGAATACTGTGCTCTTTGTCAAGTAACATTGTCAAATTGTTAGTGCTGTTGATTTGCTTGCCATGCAAATCAAAGATGAAGCATGATATGAATACCCTTGTGCTTTGTCACAATCCTCAAGTGTGCTTTGTTCACTACTGTTCTTATAATAATGGCTGCTTTCTATGGCCTTTGGGAATAATATTACTGTCCTGTAAATCATCCATATTCTTTCATTTGTTTATGTTTTAATTCATTCAATATCTATTTTTCAGCAAGTAAGATGGTATCAAAAACCACCAGAGAGACCTGGACTGATACAAAGATTTGTAGACAATTTAAAAGAAGGATTAAAAGGGGACAAAGCGTTGCAGGTACAGTACTTTACAGTATACCGGTTGTCTGAAAAAAGTACCCCCCCTTTTGATTGGAAAAAGAACCGAAACGATAAAATATCAGGACTTTTCGACTGCACAAAAAGAATTGTTAATCTTCAACTTGAATGCTCGTGCCTTGCATTTGTAAATCGTCCACTAAACACCCGAGATACGAGCTTGCAAAGTCAAAATTTAGAGTGCACCTGAAACCAGAGGTTTTTGAAAAGGGTCTAGTCATGCTTTGATTTCATGGACATTTTCCAAAGGAATTTTCAACTTTTTTATTCTTAGTTTTTAAAGCAAAAACTTAAAATTTTTTTGCTCTGTTTTCAAAACCTCTGATAATGCAAATTTTATAGAAAGCAGGGATTTGGTAAATGTCAGCAACTATTTGAATATATACAGAAAATATTGTTGCTTTTAAACTCCCTGATACTTTATCTCACATGTTCAGCTGCAGTTTATTTTCTATCCTGAAATAAGTCATATACCTTTCTTCAAAGGGAGAATATTTATTTTATTTCTGTTATGATATTCAAAGATTTCCAGTTTTGGAATTTTCATTATCACAGGACAATATCAAACAATTTCAAGAAGAAGCAAAAAAATATGAAGAATCTGAAGCTTTAAAAGTAGCAAAACAAAGAATGTCATTTATGGGAAAAGTTAAGGTATTTATAGCTGCCGAGTCCGTGGTTTGGCTCTGAATTTATGTTCTGTGACTCTACTCGCATGACTTCTATAGGAGAAAACAGTTGTTAATCCTGCCAATATTTCATAACAATTTCAGTAATCATGCTTTGAAAAATAATTGTTTCTCATATATTGTTTCTCATATATTCTCATCTCTGACTCTGCCAAGTCTTGAAGGAAGAAATTTTTTTAAGCATAAAACATGAGTTGCTCTAATGATTTGGTGGACTTGCCCAAGTCTCTCCCGCGTACTTAAAACCTAAAAAATTACCTCTACGAAGGAAAAAGATAAGTGGTACCTCTGCGAAGGACAGATAAAGAAAAGGAAAGCGGGAGAGACTTGTATTATTGCCCCCCGCATGAATAATTAATGAGGTAGTCTGAATTCTTGGAAACTCTTATCATCTCTTTGTTTAAAGTACAATGCTGGACTACTATTGGTCAAAATGGGTGGGCAGAATTCTGCCCACCTCAGTAGGCTTTACTATTGTGACCTCGTTTCCAGCTGGCAATGATGCAAGTCTCTCCCGCTTTCTCCCTCCCTCCTTCGCAGACGTCATTATTTATCTATGCAGCCTGGTTCCCAGTCATCGATGTTGCGGAGGAGATAAACGCGTTTGTCGAAAATGACGTCTGGGAACCAGACTGTTTATCTATGGATTTTTGTTTCTTAGGCTTCTTGGGTTTTAGGGTCTTAGGTACGAGGGAGGGACTTGGGCAAGTCCAATGATTTGGGGAAATTTCGTGACTTTTGAAGGCCTTGAACTGTTTCAGTGCTTCAGTAATAATTGTTTGACCGTAAAGAGGTAGGAAAATCACGACAAAGTTCTTTCTGGAAAGTTTTAGAAACATTTTGAAGTGTTGCAATTTATTGAAATCTAGGCATGCTTGCACAAGTGACAATAGCAATGCGAACAATGCCCAACAAGATCATATAGTATATTTGTTGTTTGATTTAAAGAAACTTATCTTTGTTCTTTTGGCATGATGTAAGATAATGATAGATTTACAAGTACATTTCCTTCATAGGAAAATGTGTCAACATATACAGAAAAGGTTTCAGAAACTGTTAAAACTTCAACGGATTCAGTATCATCTACAGTTGGAAAGGTTTGTTTATTTGTTTTTAATGTACATGATTTGGTGTTCCACTAGTTAAAAATCTTGCAACTTCGAATCAATATTTCTCCTTAATGTTATCATCACGCTTGTACCTTGTCGCTGTTGGGACTCATGTGCTAATTTCTGAATCACAATGGACTAAAGGAAGAAATGGGCACACAAGAAGGGAAGATAAATTGCAGCTCAAGTTTCATATTAATCAAATAACTGGAGATACTTCTACAAGGCAGCATTCTAATCTAACTATCAAGACATTCCTACTATCTGCTTCTCTTTTCGTAGATTTATGATGATGCAAAACAGTCTGAAATATTCAAGAAAAGCCAAGAAATTTCTGAAGAGGTGAAATATGAAATATCTGCACTACTATTCAGTATTGCCAATACATCAATTGTCGTCTCTTTGCCTTTTTTCATTCATTCATTACTTTATTTGAAGTAGGCTGGCATGATTTCTAGCTATATTACAGCTAATTTAGGCCTACTATGCATGCCGTATCCAGGCATGGGACCCCTAGTTTAACGTCCCTTCCGAAGGACGGTGAAGTGAGTTGCTTGGTCAGGCATCTGGAAGGTCACCCATCCGGATTTTGACCTCACGCGACTAAGCTTAACTTCAGTTACCTAACGGAAACTGTATAAGCCGCTCGACCACTCACCCCACAACCTTGATAGACAATGTCAATATCTTGATTACTGTTGTTAACTTGTGTTGTTTTAAAAAGGTTTCACGTAGGCTGCGCCAAACAAAAACTGACAGTTTGAAAAGTTTTTCTTCTTGAGGATTCCTTTGTTCATCTACCATTAATCCTTTATTTGTCATTCTTTTCTATAGCTTGGAAAATCAGCCAAAAAAGCAGCAGAGAAGGTTTCGCAACAAAGTGAAGAACTCGGTAAAACAGATGCCTTCAAGAATGTTACGAAGGTAAACCTACTGTATATGCTAGTCAAATCTTCAAACTCTTGAGAATTTAAAACCTCATATTTTTGCAAGCAACACTGTAGTTATTGTTTGCAAGTATTGTATTCCCAATTGATCTTTACCTGATTTCCCACTGTGGTTTAGGGTTTATCAATAGATCAAAACACTCATATATTGTAGCAACCTGTTGAAGCAATTAAATACTTCCAACATATCCTTTCGAGCGAGGAGGTTCATGAATATTGCCGAGACTGGTGTTTGCCATTCATGCCCCTGCGGGGATATGCCACTACCCACAATTCTTGGAGGAACGATAGCTCTTAGAGTTTATGAAAGCGATTATAACGCCCTATTTGTGCTAAGCATTGTATGTTTGCTTCACAGGCATACAAAGTCGTTGAAAAAGAGCTGCTAGAGGACATTGCTGAACAGTCAAAGCCATACCAAAGACCAGGTATTGTGTGTTTTAATTCTGCAGATTGTCTCAGTGATAGTTTCTGTAACTTTATTTACAGCAATGATAACTTTTTGTACCAAGTAATCCAAATATACAAGGTACCCACTAGCTGGAAAATCACATTGAGTCATTCTTTTACTCGTGTGTCGTAATTCGTAATCCTTCGCTTGTCTCAAAGATGGCTCAACTTGGAGTTTTGCTTTTATCCCTAATTTTTGGAGCTTCGCTTATTTAACATCGCCTTCCTTGCAATTTCCAGCAGGACATGAAAAACTGGTTCTGCGTCGACTTCCGATGCTAGTGGAATTCTAACAGCTCCCTTCTGCTACAGTGCAAAACCGACCAAAACAGCGATTTGTTTTTCCCTAAAAAGTAGATCATTTTGGAACGCCCATTTCCAAGCCCTCTCGCAGTCATACACCTTCTTATTTAAAAGCAGGTAAATGTGTTCAGGATTATAAATAAGAACTTAAAAAACCGTTACACTTAAAGAGGGACACGGAAAAATACCTAACCATCTGACAAAGAAAACAGTTCAACATCTTTAAAGTGAACATTCGTTTGGCTGTATATTGAAAATTATTACGTTATTCGTTGCTCTTAAGCCCCATATTCCAATTATTTGGAGACTGAATATAATTGTTGTCAGTTCTTTCATCCTAATTATAAATTAATTGTTTCTACTAGAGGTACTACGGCGGCGGACTGAGCCTGGTGTCAAAGCGAAGGAGCAGGAAGAAGAAAAGGAATACGAGGCTAACGAGTAAGTTATAATATATTTTTTGTAGTATTTTGTCCCAAGGAGAGATGATATTACCTTTTATATGAGTACCCTAGGAACTGCAAGAAAGAAAATGGCTAGCAGAGAGNGCCCCCATAATGATTTTAAAATTAGATGCAAATGCCGTCAGTCTTTATTTTGATTCCCTTCAAAGCGCCAAAAAACTAAGAATTTAAATGATACCCTTTGAGAGAATATTTGCTTTTCAGTTTTGCCTCAGCACACCTTACGAATCCCCTCATCTTCTAATTCAACACCAATTTAAGTTCTAATTGGCACTTTAATTCTTCCACCCCATTTTACTCCAAATTTTGCATACCTCAGGGATGCTACTGGAGTTGTTTTACATGCGGAATCTAAATGGCAGCAACAATGGAAGGACTTCAAGGATAATAACCCTGTTGTAAATGGTGAGATTGTTAACCAGATTGTTAACTAAGCAGACTTAATATCAAAGTATGCCAAAAACCTTTTATGAACAAAGAAAACAGTGTTATTTTGAAGGCCTATAATAACCGTTTCCGAGGGCAATACCGGAAAATATTAACCCGAAGCCGTCAGTACAAGACCGAGTTTGCGAGGTTTTGTACAGAGGCTGAGGGTTAATATTTTCGATATTTCCCGAAGGAAACAGTTATTATATAGTTTATTACCCTGTGGTCAGGGCTGGGTGAAGGCTTTCATTTTGTAACAAATAGAAAGGTAATTTTAAAAGCCAAAATGATCGAAGGCCTAGCATTACATGAAGCCATTGCAGACGAAGCCATTTGATGCTGTTCGAATTGTTGTTCGTGTTCGAAGCACTGATTTGTTATAATCTCAAGTCTTCGTACAAAGTCGTATTTTTAAGAAAATTACTCTTTCACTGATTTGTGGTTCGAAGCTGAGTTGTTACGTAATGAGCGGGCATTACCAGATAATAATGCCCAATCATTACGTCACATTCGAACATTTTCAGCCAATCAGATTTTATAACCAAAATATGTCCAAAATACTCAAGGTAGAATTACAGTAACTCTCCTGTCAAATATTTTATCCACAAATGAATTTCTTTAATCATTATCATATTTAGAGATTCAATGCATATTTATACCACTTTACGCCGTCTTAGGACATCCATTTTGTAGCAGTTAACAAAGTTTTTGTTAATTTTTATGCTTTCTTTTATTTCAATGCAGGTTTATTCTCGTTAAAAATGAAATACGATGAAAGTGACAATATTATGATTAGGGCTACTAGAGTTGTTACAGATAAATTATCAGATGTTTTTAGTAAGTATTTTGAAGCTATTTCTATCTCATTTCTAAGTTATTTTCTAACTTCCTAGTGAGGTGTTAAACCGTATTGACGGTGATATAGCATACCTCGTTGATGCGTGCGAGCGCCGCTCGCAGGCATAAAATATCATTACACATTAGTTGCTGGCACCTTTAATGTACTCAGAGTGCTTTGATTGGAGGCACATTTTCCCCAGCCATTCGCTTGCAGGCACAAAATATTTTGAATGAGGCCTGAGATATAGCGGCATCCACTATACAGGGGGCACGTCCTTATATCCAAAATATATAAGGGTAGTACCCTTTCATATGCGAGCTTTGTTGAGGAAAGTGGCAAGAATACAAGTTGATACATTTTTGATACTGATTTTCATTAATTCTCGCTAAGTTATCGAAATTAACATTTCTCCCTGCTGACTGCTGACATGAGCAAGAATGAAAATCTTATAAGGACATGTTTTATTTGCAGCTTGATCTGGAAAGATAGAAAATGTCAGCTTTTATATATTTTCGGTTTCATGCCCTTATCTCTGCATCCATACAATAATTTTGTCTGAACGCAAATCACAGTTCGCTCGTTCGTCACCGATAGAATCCAGTTAACTGATGACAGTTAGTAAGGGTCCACATAAAAGAAGTTTCTATTGTTAACAACCTATCTTGTTGGGGATACGAATCGTCGAAGTTCAAGAGCAAACGGTTATCCCCCAAAAAGGAAACCTGTGATCATACGCAAAAAGTATGTTTGGTTTGTGGAAAGAATATGGGGGGGGGGGAAAGAATCCAACCATAGTCCAAACAAGAATTAGCAAAGAAACAAAGAGATTCTCGCGCATGGCAATAGGTTTCCCGGCTATTGATTTGCTTTGAACTTCACCGGCATAACAAAAGGTTTAGACAAAAGGGGCAGTCTTCGGTATCCTCAACAATATCGCTTGCCATTATTGTATCTTGTCCAAAAGGTTTATATCTTACTGGATGAACCAAAAGAGTTTCCAGCTTTGAGAAATCGTCAGAATTGAATTTGTGCTAGATATTTTATCCGAACTAGATATCAATTCAATTCCTATCTCTTTACACGTTTACATTTGAATATACATAATCAAGTTCCTTTCACAGAATCTGGAAAATGGTGTTACAACGACAATTTTACTTTGTAGGAGATGTGTTTTCAACNAAGGTTTAGACAAAAGGGGCAGTCTTCGGTATCCTCAACAATATCGCTTGCCATTATTGTATCTTGTCCAAAAGGTTTATATCTTACTGGATGAACCAAAAGAGTTTCCAGCTTTGAGAAATCGTCAGAATTGAATTTGTGCTAGATATTTTATCCGAACTAGATATCAATTCAATTCCTATCTCTTTACACGTTTACATTTGAATATACATAATCAAGTTCCTTTCACAGAATCTGGAAAATGGTGTTACAACGACAATTTTACTTTGTAGGAGATGTGTTTTCAACTTCAGAAATGGCGGCAACTATGGCAGAAATCACTAAAATAGACCCAAATTTTAATAAAGATAAATTTTTACGAGAGTGTGAACGAGAAATCATACCAACAGTTTTAGAGGTAAGGTTAAAGAGCTATTGTCACCCAGGATCCTTTGCGGGCACGCTGCAATTTCAGACTGTCTGAGAATCAAATTTGGCCCAAGCAGAAAATATGGATACGCACTGCAGTACTTGCACTGATAGAAAAGTCCACTAAAGTCAAACTTTTCTATCAATTCAACTACTGCAGTGTGGGTCCATATCTTCCGCTCAGGACAAATTTGATTTTCAGACAGTCTGAAATTGCAGTGTGCCCGCAAAGGACTCTGGGTGACAATGGCTCTTTAAGTTCTTAAATTGCACATTCTCTGTATTTTGTTTCAAGCCTTGCTATGATGAAAGACTAGGAACTCTGCCATGAATACGAAAGCAAATAGAATTATATACTCAAGTCTACTTACTTATATTTTCCTTTGGCTTTACAAGGTTTGCTTGAAGTAGTCATGGTCTCAACTCGTTAAAATTATGGCCTTTTGAAGTAAGTAAACGGAGTTAAAAGTAGCTTAGCTAAGGGGACTGGGGTAATATTAAATATAGCCTATTGTATTTGATGTTCTCGGTCGATGAGAGCAATGGAAACGCAAGTGGCACATGCCCCTCTTTTGTTCTAAGTTTGACTAGATCGCCATATCTCCGTTCATTTACCTTAAAGAGCTGATTGGGCTAATACTTGAAATCTTTAATGCAAAAAAGTTGTTCTGAAATCAGCCCTGAGGTTCCCAGGGATGATCACAAGTTTAGCCAAAAATGGTTTGCACCTTTTTAATTATTAGACGAGGTNCGAAAGCAAAATGTTGAAAATGATTGAAAATGGCTGTCAAATGACCGAATATCAACTTTTTAGAACGTTCTGCGCATGCCCACAAATGAAATGTTGGGTGAAATGTTGGATGAAGCGGTCAAACGCATCCAATATTCCATCCAACATTTGAAAACAAAATTTGTTTTTGATCTCGATCAAACTTCATCCAACATCACTTTGCAAATGTTGGGTGACCCAACATGGGTGGTCAAACGCATCCAACATTTCATCCAACATGCTGAAAACAAATGTTGGATGAAATGTTGGATGCGTTTGACCGGGGCTTTAAACGCCCTATGTTTTTTCTGACTCACCCGGTAGTTTTAGCCAAAGGCGCTTATAACTCTTACTTTCTTTGTTTATTATTTCGTTTTAGTTATTTGTTTTGATTGCAACTTTCACCATAGGTTTTTTTCCATTACAGGATAACATTGAGAATATTCATTACATATGGGCAATGTGTAGAGACCAGACAATTTATGACCCAAGGCAAGCTTGGAGAGTATTAGAATTCGGTATTCAGCAATCGACTCCGTGGGTGTGAACTTAGTGTAGATAGCTTAAATTTAATCGTATAATTGCATTCAAAAACACAGTTGTTCCCACAGTGACTGGAACCCATCCCCTTATGCTATAGCAGAATTCAGGCCTGACCTTTTGAACACAGACCCTCATCCACCCCCCCCCCCCCAAGACTTCTATGAAATGATTGAAGACTTGTTTATTCCTGATGGCTTTACTTTCGATTCGCCCTAACTTATATTCTTGGAGCGTTTCGTCAATACTTTGAGTAAATTCATTGCTTGTCATATTTCAATTTAACTTCGCTTATTTTCGTCGATCTAGTTAAAGAATTGCGAGTAAATGCCGTAATTTTACATGAGTATAGGCATATTTGAAATAAAAAATTCTTAAAAAGCTGACGTATGAGAGCTTTAGCTGAAGCAGACATCATTTGATAAGTAGTTTGCGTTACACTAAATGTAAGGAGAGATTTGCGATAAAGCAAAATTACTCACGAAGATCTCTAATTGTTATTTTTTGGCGGAAATTTTCGCCTGACATCTAATGTGAGACAGAGTTTAGTTTCGCAACCCTAACAGGCATTGCTTTATGAGTAAATTTGATACACCTTTTTTCAAGAAAAAGCAATCAAACTGGTTTCGTTTCTCAAGAAAATTCCACTCAACTTAGCAACACTTCTCGGTTCTCCGTGTACCGTCTTACTGAAGGTGTGTGCGTAGTAGGTACCAAGGAAACATTCTTTTGATGCAAACAACAATCCTTAAAAAGAGCTGCTAGCCCTATTGGAATGAATGAACTCTACAAAATTTGCATCGTAGAAATATCCGCATCGTTATTTCTGCTTAGTTGTAGTGATGCATCAGTTCAGTCAAGGAGCGAAACTACGACGATGTATAAGTCTAATTTCTGCTCTCTTGTGCAACAGTAGATTTATATATGTGTTACATAAATATTGTAGCGTGTCATTGTGAATAAATATCTACCGAATCACTTTTTTCTTTTACGGCTTTTCCTGAAAATCGAAATTATATTTACCCTATCAATGATTCCCGGCTTGAATATTGTTTTGTAAATTCTGGTTTTAGATTCTTGCAAGGATCATAGTTTACGGACAACATCGACCCAGAAAAGCTTGATTTCGATGGGTCCACGCGAAGATTTTGCCAGGCTTCAAATATATCTCTTGAGGAAAAAGTAAAATTTGAAGCGATTGATATGGGTGGGATATTTCCTTGAAGTTGGATATTCGTGTTCTGGTAAATTATCGTCCAAAGATCTTTATCTGCACTTTCGAGATAAATCCCAAATACTGGGAACCGAGCCTTACAACAACCACGACTCAACTGAAAACAATGAGAATGAGGCCAACAACAACAACAACAACAACAAGAATATTTTTACCTTATAAGGACAAAATGATATATATAAATTAATTAGCCTTATATGGACATATAGTTTGCTATGAATAGAGGTAGATACTTCGAATTAATCAGTTGCTCTGAAGATGGGCGAAACTAGTCGGCACTGAAAGAATATAAAAAAGCGCAAAAGACCAAACTGATGCCTGTTTTCTTCGAGTAGTTAGGCCCTTTTCAATGGTACACTATATACTAAATACTGGGAAATATATACACTCACCGACAATCCCAGCATCATCGATCATTTGGTGCTTGGGTCACTGCGACGACTAGGCCTAGTGATCGTACATCGTGTCATTTATTCGTTGCTCCTTTTTTCTCGACTGTCTCGTAAACACGTAAAATCTCAAAACTCCCTTCTTGGACTGTGTGCATGAGTTTTATGTTATGTAGCCCCATTCGGGAATTGGATATAAATAGACAAAGCAAATACGCGCGGAAAACGTGAAAGAACAATCAACGACTGGCTAAATTAACATTCACGAAGGCTGAAGCGTTTGGGTAATCTCCTGAGTATCCACGGGTGTGTTTTATTGGTACCAATTCTGAAAACGGTAGACTTGGAAAGATCGGAAGTTTTGTTTAATTGACCCCAAAAGTCTAAAAACAGTAGGAGTGGTAGGTTTGGAAGGACTTCTGAACCTTCTACTCCAAAAGGCAGTAGGTTTGGCAGACTTCGGAGAGATTCTTTTTTCCATTAGCAAACCGCTTCAAACGCCATGGCGAATACGAAATCTACCGTTATGAAGATTTTAGTGCTTGATTGGAAAATATGTTTTCGTCTCTGCGAAGTCTGATATTTTCAGAATTTAGTATGTTCAGCATTACCAATCAAATACAACCTAGATTTCCAATGGATAAGAGTAAATTTTATAAACTGATTTCGTAAATTTGATCGAGTCCACTCATAAGTTTTAAATCTATTCTTCCGAACTGCAAATCGCATTGTCATATCGGAGAACTCAACTGTTTGTGTTACAAAGTTCACTTTGAAAGAAAAGCCATTCTTTTCCTGTGTGAATTTTGAACATTTTGTTCATTTTAGTTGGTGGTAGATGTGATCAATAAAAGTGAAAAGACTGCAGTCAAACACTCTAGGACGGATTTATCTCGAAATTTGAACAAACACTATTCTCAATATAAATATCTGCTACCATTTACGACNTTAGATTAAGTCGCTAATCTGCCCATCGACGTAGATTAAGTCGCTAATCTGCCCATCGACTTAGATTAAGTCGCTAATCTGCCCATCGACTTAGATTAAGTCCCTAATCTACCCATCGACTTAGATTAAGTCGCTAATCTGCCCATCGACTTAGATTAAGTTGCTAATCTGTCCATCGACTTAGATTAAGTCGCTAATCTGCCCATCGACTTAGATTAAGTCCCTAATCTGCCCATCGACTTAGATTAAGTCGATGGGCAGATTAGCGTCTGCCGGGTCTACCATAATTGGTTACAAAATAACAGGAAGCCGCTCTGAAAACATCGCGGCTAGTTTAATTTTAATAACCCCAACCTATGACTTCAATATTTTTCAAAAAGCAATCCACGCGTCTCCTACCGCCCATGGCTTCTCGATACATGGTGACCAAAACAGACCTCTTTATCGCAACCAGAATTGTTTTAAGTTACTTTTCTCCACCTTTTTTACTTTTGTGCAATTGTTTAAATTTCCAATTACTTTTAAGGATCATTAGTTTTTTATGGAAAAATGTGATAAAATCGTAGCTTGAAAAACCTTATTCTGGCTAGGCTAGATGCATTTTAAGAAAAATCGTAGTTTAGCCAATGGCGCTTATAGTTCTTCCTTTCTTTGTTAGTTCGTTTTAGTTGTTTGTTTTGATTCCAACTTTCACCATACGTTTTTTTCCATTACAGGATAACATTGAGAATATTCATTACATATGGGCAATGTGTAGAGACCAGACAATTTATGATCCAAGGCAAGCTTGGAGAGTATTAGAATTCGGTATTCAGCAATCGACTCCATGGGTGTGAACTTAGTGTAGATAGCTTAAATTTAATCGTATAATTGCATTTCAAAACACAGTTGTTCCCACAGTGACTGAAACCCATCCCCTTATGCTATAGCAGAATTCAGGCCTGAACTTTTGAACACAGTCGTATTGCCCTCATCCCCCCCAAGACTTCTATGAAATGATTGAAGACTTGTTTATTCCTGAAGTTCTTTGAAATGTAGAAAATGGCTTTACTTTCGATTCGCCTTAACCAGTGGCGGAGCCAAGGGGGGGAATGGGGTGTCCGGACCCCCCCCCCACTTTTCCAAAAGATGAATCCTGAGATTCGCACAAAAATGCAATAAAATTGTTCTCTCAGGAGGGGTAAGGGCGTTGCCTGCACTTTCCGAGAGTTTGAAGGGCGTGGTCGCGGCCACGCCCCAGACCCCCTCACTTTTCAAGTGCTGGCTCCGCCGCTGGCTTAACCTTATATTCTTGGAGCGTGTCGTCAGTACTTTGAGTAGATTCGTTGCTTGCCATAATTCAATTTAATTTCGCTTATTTTCGGCAATCTAGTTAAAAATTGCGAGTAAATGCCGTAATTTTACATGAGTATAGGCATATTTGCAATAAAAAACTCTTAAAAAGCTGACGT
The DNA here is from genome assembly GCA_004194415.1 of Aurelia aurita. Taxonomy (NCBI): domain Eukaryota; kingdom Metazoa; phylum Cnidaria; class Scyphozoa; order Semaeostomeae; family Ulmaridae; genus Aurelia; species Aurelia aurita. The sequence continues at coordinate 941,080 of REGM01000044.1, forward strand.
AAGAGAGCTTTAGCTTTAGCTGAAGCAGACATCATTTGATAAGTAGTTTGCGTTACACTAAATGTAAGGAGAGATTTGCGATAAAACAAAATTACTCACGAAGGTCTTTAATTGTTATTTTTTCGCGGAAATTTTCGCCTGACATCTAATGTGAGACAGAGTTTAGTTTGGCAACCCTAACAGGCATTGCTTTATGAGTAAATTTGATACACTTTTTTTCAAGAAAAAGCAATCAAACTAGTTTCGTTTCTCAAGAAAATTCCACTCAACCTAGCAACACTTTTCTCCGTGTACCGTCTTACTGAAGGTGTGTGCGTAGTAGGTACCAATGAAACATTCTTTTGATTCAAACAATGAAACACTCTTTTGATTCAAACAACAATCCTTAAAAAGAACTGCTAGCCCTATTGGAATGAATGAACTCTACAAAATTTGCATCGTAGAAATATCCGGATCGTTATTTCTGCTTAGTTGTAGTGATGTATCAGTGCAGTCAAGGAGCGAAACTACGACGATGTAAAAGTCTAATTTCTGCTCTCTTGTGCAACCGTAGATTTATATATCTGTTACATAAATGTTGTAGCGTGCTATTGTGAATAAATATCTACCTAATCACTTTTTTCTTTTACGGCTTTTCCTGCAAACCGAAATTATATTTACCCTATCAATGATTCCCGGCTTGAATATTGTTTTGTAAATTCTGGTTTTAGATTCTTGCAAGGATCATAGTTTACGGACAACATCAACCCAGAAAAGCTTGATTTCGATGGGTCCACGCGAAGTTTTTGCCAGACTTGTGGAAAAAACAGTAAAATTTGGAGCGTTTTGATATGGGTGGGATATTTCCTTGTAGTTGGATATTCGTGTTCCGTTAAATTATCGTCCACAGATCCTTATCTGCAATTTCGAGATAAATCCCAAATACTGGGAAATACATACACTCTCCGATATTCCCAGCATCGACCATTATTTGGTGCTTGGGTCACAGCGACGACTAGGCCTAGTGATTGTACATCATGTCATTTATTCGTTGCTCCTCTTCTCTCGATTAAAACGAGTAAACAAGTAAAATCTCAAAACTCCCTTCTTTGAGTGTGTGCATGAGTTTTATGTTATGTAGCCCCATTGGGGAATTGGATATAAATAGACAAAGCAAATACGCGCGGAAAAACGTGAAAGAACAATCAACGACTGGCTAAATTAACATTCACGAAGGCTGAAGCGTTTGGGTAATCTCCTGAGTATCCACGGGTGTGTTTGATTGGTACCAATTCTGAAAACGGTAGACTTGGAAGGATCGGAAGTTTTGTTTAATTGACCCCAAAATTCTAAAAACAGTAGGCTTGGTAGGTTTGCAAGGACTTCTGGATCTCCTACTCCAAAATGCAGACGGTTTGGCAGACTTCGGAGAGATTCTTTTTTCCATTAGCGAACCGCTTCAAACGCCATGGCGAATACGAAACCTACCGTCGTGAAGATTTTAGTGCTTGATTGGAAAATATGTTTTCGTCTCTGCGAAGTCTGATATTTTCAGAATTTGGTATGTTCAGCATTACCAATCAAACACAGCCTAGATTTCCAATGGATAAGAGTAAATTTTATAAACTGATTTCGTAAATTTGATCGAGTCCACTCATAAGTTTTAAATCTATTCTTCCGAACTGCAAATCGCATTGTCATATCGGAGAACTCAACTGTTTGTGTTACAAAGTTCACTTTGAAAGAAAAGCCATTCTTTTCCTGTGTGAATTTTGAACATTTTGTTCATTTTAGTTGGTGGTAGATGTGATCAATAAAAGTGAAAAGACTGCAGTCAAACACTCTAGGACGGATTTATCTCGAAATTTGAACAAACACTATTCTCAATATAAATATCTGCTACCATTTACGACAGATCTGCTTACGATATCTACACAAGACAAGACTTTACGCCATCTTTATCGTAAATTACTAAAAATAAACAACTGCAAATGAGATTGTTGATTGTTGAAGTTTTGTGACCATCTCTGTGCTTACAGAAACTGGTTAGCTGAAGGGACTAAAAATAAACAACTGCAAATGAGATTGTTGATTGTTGAAGTTTTGTGGCCATCTCTGTGCTTACAGAAACTGGTTGGCTATAGGTATTTTTATATAGCCTTGCCAAAATCAGCTTCATACGGGGTAAGCCAGAAAAATGTCTCAATGTTTGAAAGCCGGTGGTTTTCAAACCGTAGATTAGATTCCTATTAACTGATAATACTCGAGTAGCTAACGTATCAACTTAGACAAGAAAATTTAGTTAGCCAAAATCGGTCGTATAGATGTCAAATTACAAGCGATTTTATGAAAATGTTTCATCTCAATATCTTTCAAACGTCTAGGCATCTTTCTGACTCACCCGGTATAACTTCAGTGTAAGTAAGGGAGATATTACGGCAAATTGTATCCTTGCAAGGTCTGTTCCTCGTTCTACGGCATGAAACCAAATAGAAATGTTTGTTATCTGCCCACACAGAGGAAATATGCGAATCTGCCTTAAAGGGTTCTTAATTCTGGGATACAAGCTTTCAAAAGAATGCAATAATAGAGCCACTAATTGAGTCTAGCACATATAATAAATGTTTGTCTTCTTTTGACTTCAACTGGTACCGGGTGAGCCAGAAAAAACGCACGCCGTTTGAAAGGGTACTGTTGCCTTAATATCAAATCATAATATTGGTTAATGTCTTGTTGAATAGCAGAAATGTTTATTTAATTTCAGAAATTTACCTGGCTGAAATCGGCCACTCCGTTCCGAGATTAGTTGGAATTTTCTCGAGAAGGTCCCTTCAAAAAATCTTCAAAAATTCCTAAAATCACGATTAAAATTTCCTTAATGAGAGGCTGGGGACGACCTTAGACTTATTACATCGTCAAAGTTTCGCTTATCGCCTGAACTGATATACCGCCACAACTATGACTCGTGATCTAACTGTGAGCTGAGACGACCACATACACGTCCTAAGCTATCTCATCGAAACACCGATGCTAAAATGTTCAAAATTCAGGGTTCTGGGACTGGAACATGAAAACCTAGTTAGTAGTACTCCGAAGAACGTTTCTTTGGTTTACAAAATTTAGAAACGTGAACTTTTATGCAATATTCTTCCTGTGTAGAGACAAATTAGATCCGGTAAATCTGCTCAAAGATGAGATAGTCAACGTTCTTTGGCATTAGTTAGGTTTCTTTGTCTCGGTCGACCTATCAGAGCATGTTATTCGAGTGCTATTCAGCCATATTTGGCTCTCGACTGCAAATGTTGCTCTCTGATTGGTAACTCACAAAGTTGTCTCGGCTGCCCACCTCAGCAAACAGTTAGATTATAAGACTAGGACGACCTTGGCTAGTCAAGCACGCCATAAATGGTTACTCATAAATTGGGAAGGGGCCTTCGAGGTACAAGGCTACGAGGGGTACTATTAATTGACACACTTGTGCCTGCAGTCTGCAGTAAGAGTTGTGGAAACATTCCAGCAAAGAGGTCATCGTGCAAAGCCATAATATATTTTTTATATTTCACGCTTCTAAGTTACTTATTTTTTTCCCTAAAAATTCTGTCACGAGCTGCTAATAAAAGCAATTTCAGCTTTATGTACAATAAACACTTTGACATTCTAAACACGAGAAGCAAAATAACCTATTCACCCCCGTCACCGAGATGTTCTACGCTAAAATTGAACGGACATAATTTAATTCTTTCATCGTGATACTGCACTGACCCCCTTCATAATATCATACTACCTTAGAAAACTACCGATGTAGATATTCCGGGGGTAACAAACATTGAAAAAGATTGTGACGGTAATGAATTTTACCAATGGTGGAGAGTGTTACCACATATAAATATACGGTGTAGATCTGGCTAAGCCGGGGGAGAACAAATTACTGCTTGACTAGATGAACTTTATAAATGCCTATCTCATACCTGGAAACAAACAGTAACTACACTAGGCTGTAGTCCTTGTTCCGTTCTCCTCCACAACAAAAGCTTCACCCCCGTCTCCGTCCCCCTCCTCAACAGTCTCTTCCTTTTCTTCAATTGGCCCTGTGACGTACTGCGCCTTCCCATTGCCAGTAACGACGTCTTCGTTGATGTAAACACCACGGATGTTCGATCCAGGAACATCAAACATTGGGTCCAGAAGTATTTTTTCCTAAAGTAAAGAGATGTAACAGTTTCATTATCTTGTTGCTAAAGACTACTCTCCTTCGCGAGGTTTCTTTATATGTTCCGCAGATCCGTGATCCGCAGTTCCGTGGTCCGTGATTCCGTGGTCCGTTAAAGACTAGAAAGCCATATATTACTGAGCAATAATGAGAGTCGATTTTGTGAAAAAAACATAGCTGTTGTTATGCTTCAGGGAATTCTCCCCAATAAAAATTCCTCTGCGTCGTTTTTGTTCCCCACATCTTTCATCTTTCGCAGGTGACGTCTGAAAAAGTCAGCAACTTCATTATCTTTCCCTCACAGAAAATTGCAGTATTGTGAAGAATATTTAACTTTTGGTTGACTTTTCAGAACATAGCAAATTTATGAAAGCAAGCAAATGGATTTCTACGGCTAGTTAGTCAAGATGCAAATTTAAATAAAACAAGCTGTATAAAATATACTCAGACAAAGTGACTAAGGGGACAAAGCTACAAATGAAATTTACAAAAAATATTTTATATTGTCGAAAGTAGATGCATGAATCTTTGTATTTAGCTTATCATTGGGGAATAGGCTATTAGATTTTCGATATCTGTCTTAAATAATTCAAGGGTATGCTACTAGGCATTTAAGCTGGCAAAAGTAAAGGCTGGAGTAGATATTTATATTAGTACATCTATCTTCGAAAAAATCATAACGGTTGATTCAGAAAAATGTACCACTGCTTGAAAAATCTTACAGGAAATGCTATGAAATCGATTTGTGACATTATAATTCCATTATCTTACCGAGGCTTCAACTAACTTTTTGAGATTTCTCTCACAATGTTAGGTGCCTTCTTTCCTTTTGAAATTAGGATCTGCCAAAAGTCCTATTTCTAAATTAGCCCAAAAACAGCCAAAAGGAGGCTGTTCACTTTCATGTAAATTTTGACTTTTTGATGCTCAGCTCAACATTTAAGAAAGAGTATAATTACATTTGAACAATTTCGCTATCATTGGAAAGGCATGCATGAGCCAACAAAAATATTATTTTTTCATTTCAGTAGTAGATAAGTGGATTAAATTGGGCCACTCACTTATAGTTTTAGCCCATGTAAGCTAGTTTTCGGGAATTGTTGATTTGAGATTAAAATTGTGTATTGCAAATTATGAATACATTCTCGAAATTAAGTTAAACCCTGGGCCAGACAACGGATTCGGTTTCATAGTCTTTGTAGTACGATTTTTCAAACAGTGGATACATTTTTCTGACTCAGCCGGTATATCTTATTGTAAACTCAGTCCATCGCTTGCAGAACGAGTGGTGGCTTAATTGCTCTAGTTTTGTTAAATTCTTCTCTAAAACCAAAAGAAAATAGATTCGGGATATCTTTACGCTTTTTTAGCACCTCCTCCGGCAAATAAAAGGATATTAATCCCACATAATGATATTCCAGTTGGTTGAAACAAACAAATAAATTTACCATAATAGCCTTGAGTCCTCTAGCTCCAGTCTTTCTCTCCATGGCGATACTTGCTATTCTCTGCAAAGCACCCGGTGTGAAATGTAGATCAACCTACAAATAAAGAGGATATCTCTGCTACGATTCTGGAGTAATTTTTGGATTTTATCGTTTCACACTTCCGTAAATTTCAATTAAAAATAATTTAAATTGAACATTTTGAAGAGAAAACTGCAAATAAATAGGTCTAAGCATAATATATTTCCATAAGCAGCAAAATACGGGAAAATGAAACTCAGAAAATGGACGAAACTCAGAAAAATTGACGGTCAAAGATATCACTGCGACAATAGATCACAAATATACCCATACAAATCAGTCCACAGCATAATTCAATAATGCAATTCAAAAGTTTTTTTTTCTATATTGCTACCTAGCATCCGAAGGTAGTTTTTAGGACACTGAGAAGCTAAGCTTATCGAGCAATGTCCTGGTCCTTCCTCTCGATGTGACCACACCTCGCGATTCCTTTAGCCTGGAATTACAGATAGTTGGCGACTCTCCTCACTCTACGTAGCAGGTTCAACAGGGCGGGGACTCAAACCACCAACCCTCAGGTTGGTAGTCAAGCGCGCTACCGTTGAGCCATCCCCGCTTATAGAAATTCAAAAGTGCCAACCGGTGTCGCATGATGACCACCTGGGAGTCTGAGAGGCCACTGTTCATATGGTGCAACGATGGTCGAAATTTATAAGTCACATATGAGATGAGCCCTAAGCTTTCATAAATACTTAATAATATTCTCACCAACAATTTCTGTTTTACGAAATATCAATGGAAACTATTTTATT
>REGM01000044.1:951881-974750 GCA_004194415.1 Aurelia aurita
CCCCTACAACAACACCCCCCCCCCCCCCCCCCCACCCACCACTGCTCAACAAGGACTCATGCAGAAACTATTCAAAAACCAGGTCAACTAATCTTAAGAATTTTAAAAGCGTTGCAAAGAATGCAGATCAAAACGTTTGCAAGCATCAGTTGGGGCAAAAACAATAACACCTAAAGATCTTGGGACAAAAGCCTCTCAAAAAATCTTTCAACAATAAGGTAGATTTATCTTTGATACTATTGATAATACCCTCTTTCTCCATTTTGTTTGAACATCAAAGCAAAAATGCACGCAAATGCAAAACATTTTTCTTCAACACCGCTCTGAGACTGTTCCATAAAATACTTGAAAATAACTTCGAGCTTGTTTACAGCTTTTATCCAAGCTTGTCATCAAGAAATTTCGCAGCCCCAAAAAGTTGGGCTGTTTGTCCAGGTTTTGAACAGTAACCCTATGAGTCGTGGTTTGAACGAATAAGTAATTCAATTCAATAAAGTTTGAATCCAAAACAACTCATGTAATAATTCTAGTTTAAGTTCAGAGTCTGCAGCTTTGTCCTGGCGTTATAAGAGCACCCCGTCATTTTCAATGATGTGCAATCATTCAGCCACTAGTTTAAAGGGTCACCCTCCTTAATAAATTGAAATATGAAATATGAAATATCACCATTAAGATAATAATGATGTGCAATCACCACGCAAATAGATGACCCAAAGACTTCTGCAAGCGTCTAAGCTACCAGTATTTTTCATGAAACATGAAGCTTAAGTCAGAGGTTAAAATTCAAAATTGACGAATTAATTGAAAATGACAAATTTGGTATTTGTTGAGCATAACTCATTACCTGATCCTGTTGGTCCCAGAAGCAGAATGTTGCTTTTGTCAATTTTGATTTGTTCCTCATTCGAATCAATCACTTCGCTTCCTCTCTGCTCAGTCGTCGATCCTTCCTTAACGTATTCTTTTGATTGTGGGCCAGCACCTAAAGCGTTGTTCTGCCCAAGTCCAGCGGATATCTGGAGGAACTCTAAAATGAGAAATTTGAATGGTGGAAGGTGCCATCTCAAGTTTCTTGCAATGTTATCATTAAAGCTCACCAAAAGGACCATACATTAAGAGCCACATGTTTTCATCGGTTCGTGCTATCATTAACCTTGCCAAATCAAAACCTTCATTTTTCTACTATTTCAATTTTAAAGTCTTTGTGTTAATATAAAAAGTAATGGTTTTCTTTTTGTCCTTCAGTTTCAATCTTTACGATGTTTTCGATCAATTTACGTTGTTTTCAAGCCAATAATTTTCAAGAAATCGTTTATAGTTCGGAAAGTAGGCCACCGAGAATCGACAGTAAATTCCCAAGTATTATTTGAGATTTTAGCTAAAGATCAGGTCATCAATCTTCAAAATTTTCCTAATGTACCATTTATCAAAGCCTGTTAAAAGTTGGTATTCTCCTGGCACACCAGGTATATCCTGTAACAGATAAATCACTCAACACTGAATGTAATCTTATGTCAACAGTATACAAAACAGTAGATAATAGATGANTAACAGATAAATCACTCAACACTGAATGTAATCTTATGTCAACAGTATACAAAACAGTAGATAATAGATGAATTACCTTTGGGAGAACCAGAGTAATTTGATCCAAATCCTTGTTTATTCTCAGTTTGAGCAGTAGCTTTGGGTTGTAAATTTACACTCAGTCTCTTGTAATGATTGTACACAGCAACTGAAAGCACTTTCTTGGCATATTCTTGTCCAACAACATAGTTTGAGAGGTATTCATATATCTGTAAAAAATATTCAATATTATTAAGATCCTAAAAGGGGGATCATTGCTACTTTCTACCTTTGCAACTTTGAAGAATGAGACTTATTACTAATTCTTATTTCACTTCATTTCCTAAAACTAGGTGATTTCTTCAATTCCACTGCACTCAAACTGTTTGAGCAGACCAGCAATAGACAATTATGCTAAAGATTGCATTAGGAAACTTTTAACCATGACCACTTTTGTCTCATTGTGAATCATCCAATCAAATCAATCAAAATTCTTTGAGACGCAAAGGATGATGGTAAAAATTTCCCTGATGCCATCTTTAGCGCATAATTAGACATAAGAGAGGTTTTTCCATCAGCAACTTTTCTTTGTCACTAACTTGCCCTGGCAAAACAGACTTAGTTAATCATTTGCAGTAATTACATGTATTTGTATGTAGTTTCCTTTTTTGTTCTTTTTTGTTTTACGTCTTCTCATGTAATGGCCATGGGGTAGTCATCAGCTTCTGATTGCCATAGAATCGTCCTTGTAGTATTGTAATATAGAGTGTACAGTAAGTAGTGTAATCATAGGCGTAGGAGCCAGGGGGCTGGGGGGGCTGCAGCTCTCTCAATGTTGGAAAAATCTACCAAAATCAGCCTTTTTCGGGCGAAAATCCACCTTAAGTCGGGCAAAAAATTTGGTAAACAATGGAATTTCATCGGGCAGCCCCCCAGATTTTATCTTCCCCTACGCTTATGAGTGTAATCCGCAATGTCTTGTAAAATTGTTCATGTATAATATAATACAAAAAAATCTTTGGTGCAATAATCTATAGTAAAGCTTGTAAGTAAATTTAAGAATTATAATAAAAAGGTTAAAGTTACCTTTCTGGGAGGTGGAGGGGCTTTATTAGTAGTAGCTTTCCCTTTATCCTCTTCCGGCTTCCGTGACTCTGATCTCAAAGATCTTCTTGAATCCAATTCAGATAAAACCACAAAGAAATGATGGCATTTTTCACATTTCACAAACCGTGTTGAAGCTGCAAGAAAGCCACAATGGAATGTTAAAGGCTAAGCATTAATTCTTTGTTGACAGAATTAAGAACATTTTAGAAGTCTGCAACCCCATTGATTACTGTTGGCAACAGTCTCATCACAACAGCTACTGTATAGAGGTTATGCAAAAGTCGAAAAGCGCAGCAAAAATTCATGATATCTGTTCCGTTAATGACTAAATATATACAATGCAATTTATAGATATTTTTATCAAGCAATGCCATCACAGTATATGTTTAAACATATACTTTCTAGATGCCTGGATTTAGACAAAAATTCATAGTACTGTATACCGCATGACCTAACTCCGTTAGATAGATTGCACTTAGCTACCTACATATAAATGTTATCAAAAAAAGATTAGTATCAGNGCAACCCCATTGATTACTGTTGGCAACAGTCTCATCACAACAGCTACTGTATAGAGGTTATGCAAAAGTCGAAAAGCGCAGCAAAAATTCATGATATCTGTTCCGTTAATGACTAAATATATACAATGCAATTTATAGATATTTTTATCAAGCAATGCCATCTTTCTAGATGCCTGGATTTAGACAAAAATTCATAGTACTGTATACCGCATGACCTAACTCCGTGAGATAGATTGCACTTAGCTACCTACATATAAACGTTATCAAAAAAAGATTAGTATCAGCATTTAGTTAGAAAGATTGCCTATCTTTTTAGATGCTGCTACTGTAGGTTAATTTAAACCTGGACTACTCTCCAAAAATAAAGCTAAAAAGATATCGATTCTTCCATTTCTCCATCAACACTGAATAATGACCTTTTTAACGTATTCTGAAGTAACAGATTTTTCGTGAATTAAATTCTACCTACTGTATGTTACTACAAAATGTGTTTGGTGAGGAGATTGTTTATAATTTTGATCCAGGGTTTTAGGCCTCTTTTCACTCATTTTGAAGTTACGGGATATTTGTAAATTTAATTTTACCTACTATATTTCCAATGCTCAGAAAAATATAACAAAATCATAAAAAATGATTCAGCCTCTCGGCTATGAACCAAACTTTGATTCATTCCAATCTATCAAGTATTCTCCATACAAAACTATATTCAAACATGTGAAGTTACTTTTGGCATACCTGGTACATACTGTATATAAAAATTATTTTCAGTGTCCCCTCATACTGTATGACACTGTTCTAGGAGGTTGGCAAAACATACACCGTAAAAGCTTTATTAAGCCAGCGGGAGGTATATTTAATTTGGAGGCTACAGAGGGAGCGGCCAAAAGAGGGGGGCTCATCCACAAAGCCAAAAGTCAAGACAAAAAATGATAGGTTTTTGGACTTTCACTTCATATTTTCTGGAATCAACATATGATTTTGCAAGTAAAACACACACAAATTCAACACAGTGATGAACCCAAAACATACACAAATTATGATTTAACTTATTTTTGTTCAATGAATGGACTATCTTTAGTAGAATTTTGCGTTGTATATGTGAAGGTATTAATATAGAGGGGGATTATTTAAAAATTTTGCTTGAAAGGGAGGGGCATATTAAAGATGGGGGCTTAATAGAGAGGGGGCTAAATAGGGCTTTTACGGTAAAGAGGTATATATACTTACAAACAAATGTCTCAACATGTGTGCATGGTTTTCCACATTTAGGACAACAGAGCTGGCCATCTTTCCCTTTTCCTGGGCCTTTGCCTCCAGATGTTCCAGATGGTGGATTTTCTTCATCTTGCCTAAGTGATGCGCTGAATTTTATGCTCAAGACACTACTGGATGCAATGCCTCTACTTCTCGTTACATTGACATTTTTCAGTTGACTATGAACTGAAAGAAAATGTTAAACAACTTAAATCAAAATCTTTCAAGATCTCTTCTACTTTAGAACTTTACATGCAAAATTTCAATCTAAATAATATGTTACTAAAATTCTTCAAAGGTTTCAGTTCAAAGATTACTTTCCAGGTAAAAAAAATTCAGGGCAACAATTTTTGACTTCATTTATTCACACATTTAAATAAAATATTGCATAAATACTATACTGTTCGTAAAGGAACAATCCAGTGTAAGTGTAAGTAAGTAGGACTATAAAACAAGCTTAAAGGGAATAGACATAGCTATATTGAGTGGTCGCTATAAATAGGCTACGAAAACGCCCAAACACCCATTATTTTTTCAGCTACACAATGAAACGGCACGTGCTAACAGTATCAAATACAATAGACTATATTTTCAACTTGGCCCAGGCCAGCTTTTAACCATGTCGATTCCCTTTAACTATTGGTGAAGTAAGATTCCAATTTATTTTTACCTCTTCCTGTTCCTACCTGTCCTTTCAACAAATCTGATAAACTAGACATGAAGTTACCTAACTGTCAGCACCATTTTCTGCCCTAGTATGACAAGGAGGCTAGACACAATTTAGAACAAAGTTTGTGACATCAGAATGCATCTTGAACAATAGATCAGCCTTGTTTGCGCTGAATATTGATGTCACACTACTGCATCAAATTTTGAGCAAGATGATGTCACTCATTATGCACAAGCAGGCAGCTTATTGAATATTACATAATTTCACAAAAAAAAGATAAAAGAAGTTGGAAAAAGTGACAAAAATACTTTCTTAAATTAACAGTACCAGGTGAGCCGGAAAAAGATGTTTAAACAAGCCATATTTTGGCAAAAAACAACCAAGATAGTGTTTCTTGAAGTTTTATAATGCAGAAGGAAAAATGAATTAGTTTTACAAATTCAGTTTGTTAAAACTGACTTTTCTTTCCATATATATTTGCGATTATGTAATATAGCTATTTTGGTGAAAAGGAATCCTTATTATCAGAACTTTCTGCTTCCTAATAATGTCAATTAAATGAATAGTCCACCAGAGACACAAAATAAACAACAATAGCTTTTGTTTTGTTCTTGGACATAATTCATGTCTCATTTCAATTTTTTGGCTAGGAGGAAAGCAATATGTTGGTCATTCTTTGGAAGTTTACACATGCATGAATATGAATCTAACTGAAGACTGCTAGGAATCTTGCAAAACATGATTTCACTAAGATTGCTTGTTCATGGAACGGAAAGTTCCTTATTTAGGGTCCTCTTCTTAAAATTAATACCTTGGCATTTGGGGGTAGAAAATAATTGTTTATTCTAATGGCTTGGTCTGACGATGCAAAAGATTTTCGTGTTGCCTGTCCAATGATTTTGAATCTCTTTGAACTTGCACAACAACATCCTTCATTCATAATCACAGCTGGCAATAAAAGTTTAGGATTTACATTTCAATTAAATTCTTGTCATGCCAGGTTAAAAAAATGCATTCCATCAATTCCTAGATATAATATTTGTGAAAAGGAAGACTTATTCTTTCCATATCACATCAATAGCTTTTGTTCTTCATGTTTACACTATGTTTACTAACAAAAATTGCAAGAAAATTGCTGACATACTATTTGTCCCCTGATTCTGGGTGAAAATAATTATATTATGTATGTAACTATTTAGCCTGTTTGTATATCTTACTATTAAACAGTAATTATACTCGAGGATCTCGGTCTGCTACCCCCTCTTTGTCGATTCACGAAAAGGAAAAAAATTGCAAAATTGCATAACTAACTTAATTTTAAGATGGTGAATACATTGGGCAATTCAAACTGGATTTTGTGGATTGTGATGTGAAAGGAATTTTGTCCAAATTTCCGTAGCATTTAATGATAGATCTACGCTAAATATTGGAAAGAAGAGTCATATTTTGCGATAAATACGTGACCCGATGGCCAGACACTGCGGCAGGCTATAGGGCCTAGTGTTATGAATGTGACCGTATACCTCTATTGTTTGGCCTTGTTGTTGCAGCACCGCACGTCTCGAACACCACTCCAGCTCTTCGTTTCAAGCCAGCGCCATTCCTCAGGCTTATGCGTCCAACTCTGTNATGGTGAATACATTGGGCAATTCAAACTGGATTTTGTGGATTGTGATGTGAAAGGAATTTTGTCCAAATTTCCGTAGCATTTAATGATAGATCTACGCTAAATATTGGAAAGAAGAGTCATATTTTGCGATAAATACGTGACCCGATGGCCAGACACTGCGGCAGGCTATAGGGCCTAGTGTTATGAATGTGACCGTATACCTCTATTGTTTGGCCTTGTTGTTGCAGCACCGCACGTCTCGAACACCACTCCAGCTCTTCGTTTCAAGCCAGCGCCATTCCTCAGGCTTATGCGTCCAACTCTGTGCATCTTTGGCTGTTGTTATGAGGCAATTTTAGGGTGGAATACGTCTTTTATTTCGCATTTATTTTTGTTCTTTCCGCCACAGCTTTCCTTGCCAAGATTGAAAATAAACTGAAATGAAAGCAGAAGCGTAAGGGCTCAAAGAGAGGCTGCTGGTCATGTGATGATTTATTGCTTTGATGATCTTTAGTATGCACCAAAACCTATCCCCAATAATATACCAAACCTACACCCTCCTTTCTCCAAAAACTAACCCTAACCCTACCTAATCTTTTTCCTTACCTTTACCCTGAAAACAAACCCTAACCCAACCTTTAAAACTAACCCCAGCCAAAAAACACAAACCCAAAACATAGGTTTTGGTGCATGCTAAAGATCATTTGCCGATTTAGTCCGTCATCATTAGTCGGCAGATCAAGCGAAACCACAACCACAACAACCACAACAAAAACATGTGTTCGAAAACCTTCCTGGAATTATCCCACTGTCCCCTAAAAAGTTCCCCTTGCTTTCCGCTCTCAGATGCTTGACATGTGATAATTCAGTGAGTCAAGATTAGTTGACAGACTCAGACAATAGCACAAAACCACATCAAACACTTTTATTTGTGTGTTCGAAACTTTTGAAGGAGTCAGTTACGGGCATGAATGAACAAAGTCAAATTGACTTTGGGATGAAGTATGTACGCAAAACTTTCCGATTCTAGGACCCCCTCCCCTTGTACATTTTTGACAAAGAGAAATAGGCAATTTTGAGTATAGCGTGTATTTTTGGTTCACCCCCTCCCCCTCCAGTGCGTACGTACTTTATGGATGCCCCCTTCCCAAAAATACACGTACTTTACCCCAAAAATACCCCCTTCTTTGTTATCAATCCGAGATGGTTTTCTAATTTTCCTGATCTCTCTTTGAATTTTGCATTCGAAAACCTTCCTTTATTTATCCCGCAAACCCGAACAAATTTTCCTTGGTTGTGACTACAAAATGGATTTCTTATTGAAACCTAGCATTTGAATATATAGCTATGATTCAAAAATGTTTGTTTCCACATCCTCGCCTCTGTATCTTACCTCGAGAACCTGACACAGGACCGTAACTTGCGATTTGTTGGACCAACATTGGATAGAAACTGTTCATTTCATCAGCAGTTTATTCGATGGTCCAGATTTCCTCATCCCCAATCCCCTAACAAAATATTTTGCAAATCAGAAAACAAAACAATACATAATTTTCTACTACCGTAGTCAACTTTTTGGGGCAAGTGAACATTCTTTCACCGAGTTGCATAATCACAAAATTTCTGGCAGTTTTTGTTTCTATCGAGCATCAAAGTGCTCACAAGTTTTTTCGCTTGCATTTTAACGGTACCAGGACCGCAACGCCAGTCAGGACGTCATCATGCATGTTGCAACCAAGTATTGTTTCGAATATGTTACCTTTTATATTTCGTTAAAAGGCCAAATCGAAACCTCCTTCTTCAGTTAGAGTTAGTGTGTTTTATTGGTAATTCCAAACCTACCAACTTCTGAAAACAGTAGACTTCGCAGAGACGGAAATAGTTTTCCGAATCAAAGACAAAAATACAAAAATCTTTAAGATCGCAGGTTTTCCGATTCACCACCAGGGTTTTGCTAATGAAAACGAGAATCTCTCCAAAGTCTGCCAAACCTTCTGACTTTTGGAGCAGAACGTTCAGAAGGCCTTCCAAACCTACCAAACCTACCGTTTTGAGAATTTCGGAGTGAATCAAACACAAATTCTGAGTCTACCAAGCCTACCGTTTTCAGGATTGATACCAATCAAACACACCCTAAATGCCTGAGAACCGTCTNTAATTCCAAACCTACCAACTTCTGAAAACAGTAGACTTCGCAGAGACGGAAATAGTTTTCCGAATCAAAGACAAAAATACAAAAATCTTTAAGATCGCAGGTTTTCCGATTCACCACCAGGGTTTTGCTAATGAAAACGAGAATCTCTCCAAAGTCTGCCAAACCTTCTGACTTTTGGAGCAGAACGTTCAGAAGGCCTTCCAAACCTACCAAACCTACCGTTTTGAGAATTTCGGAGTGAATCAAACACAAATTCTGAGTCTACCAAGCCTACCGTTTTCAGGATTGATACCAATCAAACACACCCTAAATGCCTGAGAACCGTCTTTTCTTTTTTTAAATTGACATTTCAAATGAGCGGGTTTAACTTTAGAGGCCAAGATATGAGGTAGATTTATTGCAATCGTCGTAGTTTCGCTCCTTGATGGACTGATAATCGCTACAACAGTTGCAGCGTGGTGTCCTCATCCAATGCAATAAACGTAGCGGAAACTGGGACTGAAGTAGTTAGTCTAGATATGAGGTAGACTTACGAAAAGAGACCTTTTTTGCTTCGTTATACAACTGCAACAATAACCACCAAAATTCAATTCGGTAGGAGGGGGTGTTTGGGGGGGTCCGGAAACCGTAAAACCGCTCAAAATTTTCGCTAAAAAAATGGGTGAAACCGCGTAACCGTAAACCCCAAACACCCCCTCCGGTAGGGTTTGGAGCAAAATGAGCGAATCAGGTCATAAGTCTAGATCTGAGATACAGAACGACAAGTCTCTCAAAAGGAAGCAATTTTTTATACCGACTACCTCAGTCTCAGTTTCGCTTCGCTTATTGAATTGGATGAAGGCACTCCGCTTAACTGTAGTTGTAGCGATTATCAGTCCATCAAGGAGCGAAACTACGACGATTGCAATAAGTCTAGCAATTTCTCACCAAAAACAAGGAACCTATGGAAACAAAACAAAACACTGCAGTTGCAGTTGCAGTCGTCGTCGTACGACCTCCACCTCAGAACTTGACTTTTTAGGCTGTCAACTTCACAAGACTTCAAGATGAGAGCCTTTCCAAAGTCTCGGGAGATTCGATAGTCCTTGAAATTGATTTCTCTCTGTCACATACCTTCTAAAAAAATAAAGAAATTTGTACTTGCCATGAAAAAATTTCGGACAGGATTCTAATTATTCTGAAATACAAAGAAAGAATTTATCCTCACGAGGATAGCATAGGCATCTTCTGGTGATCATTGGCATGCTCACAAAACACTATAAAATGTTGATCATTAAATTTTCTGAACTTTCGAAACACATGAAAGATGTCTGGACGTGGAAAAGGCAAAGCTTCCGCAAAATTGCAGAACAAGCGCTCAAGGTCTGACAGAGCAGGGCTTCAGTTCCCTGTTGGGAGGATTCACAGATTGCTGCGGAAAGGTAGGTTATGGCGGCTAAGTTATAATCTGTGGTTCTTTACAAAGGGAAGGACATTTGTAGCAAAACAGATGCAAAAGAACTCACGGATATCGATCCAAAATGGCAAGGTTTCTCGCCACGTGGCATTCGTTTGTTGCAAAGCTGTGACAAGAAAAAGCCTAGATAAAACGTGCCTTTTGTAGAATAGGGTCCATATCCATAGAGTTCTTCTTCGAACGAATAGGCCTAAAACATGTCCAAGAATTTTGTTACTATACGATTTCTGACTGTTCTTTGAGGAAGAAGCTTAGTTCTGGCGAAGGGTTCATACGACCCGCACCATAAACGGGGGGGGGGGGTTCTTCCATAAAAAAGGTACCCGGGGATGTGCCGCGCTCAAGGGTATACTTTTTCGGACTTCTAGTCTAGCCAAGGGTATGCTTTTTGGCAATTTTAGTCTAGGCCAGTCTAGGCAAGGGTATGATTTTTGGCAATTTTCGTCCAGCAAAAGCCAAATTTTCTTAATTTGTGTCTAGAAATCACAAATTTTGGTGATTTCGGTCTAGAGAAGGCGAAATTTTGATTATTTGTGCCTAGAAAACGGTAACTTATGGCACTTTTAGTCTAAAAATTAGTCTAGCCAAGGGTATCATTTTCATAAAAATTGGTCTAGCCAACGGTACCATTTTGAAGATGCTTGCGGCACACCCCTATCCGAAATTTGGCCAAGAACCCCCCCCCCCCCGTGGCACCATCTTCATTTCAATGTTCGACCGAAACTTTGCATCCTGCATGATGAAGTAATTTTTTAAAAATAATAATTCGTAACTTTTATCGACTTCTTTCATAAAGATACACTCATCCTCGTTGTTTTGTGAGAACCACAAAATCGACTGAAGATTAAGGTGCTAGTACGGTAATAGATGTTGAATTTTTCACAAAAAATCAAAACAAAATTTCTGGCCTAAATTTGTACTTCCAACATTGAAGAATACGATTATTGAATGATGATTTACTTCAGACAACCATAAATGCATTAAAATAACATTAATATACACCATTGTCATGTTTCTCTCCTTAGCAACACCCTTAGTTACACAATAACAACCCTATTTCCCTTTTTGTTCAACATTGATGTGCCCTTCCTCTTGGCTTGCCCCCATTTTAGATCTTATTGAAGTGAATTTTGAGACTTCTACATGAAGTACTAGTAGCCTCTTCCCGTGTGTTTGGCTGTGTAACCATTCGTGACCATCAGACATAATCACTGCTTCCTCACTAACGTTTGTTATTGAATATTTTCAAACCTGCGATGCCAAATGGCATGAAATAAGACATGGGAAGCAATGCAAGACAGACTTAAAGACCTTTGAAGCAATACAAGACAGACTAAAAGACGTTCCAAGAAGAGAGTATCTAAAGGAAACCAACATGTGCCAGTAGGCCTAAAAGAAAAATAGAGAAGGTTAGCCTAGGCCAACTCAGAAAAAACACCAAAGACCTCCATGCTGCAATTGAGTCCACTTTGGGTCTAGGCATAGAAGAAACAGCAAATAGTTTTGGCAATGGCATTGTACTAAATACCATACATGAACTATGAGCTATGAGAGTACGATCATTTCTGCCCAAGAGGTGCAAATTCCTGGTGTAAATACCAGTCTGACAAAGTAATGGGTAAGAAAACCTACAAGGAGAATCTCAAATATTCCACCTGCTATCAGGGAAAAGATCAAACCCATATTTATGGGTCTTAGGTCAGATGAACATCTCAGCAAATGCTTACATGGAAAACTCAAAAATGTCAATGAATCACTAAACCAGATCATATGGAAAAGATGTCCGTATAGATGATATTTGTCGAGAGATTCACACTAAAAATTGGTGTTGCTTCTGCTATAATAAGCTTCAATGCTGGAACAACTGGAATGATCAAAGTTCTCAAAATACTTGGCCTTGAGCCAGGATATTATTTTGAAAACTTTTGTTATGATACAGATACAAAACGCCAAATGGTAGCTAACGTGCAGTCAAGCAGAAANAACTTTAATGAACCCTAGAATATCTAAACAAATTTTGACAATCCAATAATTTCATTTTATATGACGAAAGTGTGATATTCTGTGTATTTTTAGTCTTTGGTTCTAACAAAGTCTAAATTTCACAAGCCCACGTTACTTCTTCAAACGCGATTGCGCTCGAATATTCAGGGAATTAACTTTCATATTATTCTTGTTCTAAAGCTGAAATAGAAAAGTGCTGCGGTCAATATTCAGTTTTATATCGACTTATTTGGCCTTTTGATAAAACCTATCGCTTCCACCATGCTTCCACGAAGCATAGGCGACCAATCTTTTGATTGTAACAATAGCGAAACAATAGGAAATGCAGACCTTCGCACGATTTTACTACCATTCATAAAACTCGAAAAGAACAGGACACTAGATAGCCTGCGCACAGCCTCAACTAAAAAGAGTTGATGTTGCGCGCAGGCTAGACACTAGACTAGACTAGCTACAACAACCTCTGTATGCTCCTTAGAACTGATGGCCATCAGCAACAACAGCGAAATTGAGGGACTAGTGTAGCTAGTCTAACACTAGACTAGGTGAATGAAATTTGGAGAAACCTATTGATATTCTGCAAATCTTTCCTTGCTTATTCAAGGGACATTAAAAATATATCAAGGTATCGAGAAATAGCTACTTGCAAGTGCCAATCACAATTTCTTGGGGCTAGAAAAAAAAAATACTTGCATGCATTTTCGCTTTTGAACGAGCATGACCGGCTGCAATCTTTATGACGTAGCTAATTAATTTGACGTAACAATATAAACAACAAAACATGACGATAAATGAAGAAGTATTTATCTGGGCTCCTTTGTTTTGAAAGACTTGGTTGAGGTAAGCAACGCAAAAGAAAATCAAGATACACCTGGATAGCAAAACAAAGCACTAGAGAGTCAAGTTCTTTCGCGGAAGAACAGGACTTGATACAAACGGTTGCGAGGTGAACAAAAACTTAGTGAAAGAAGATTTAGGACAAGTTTCTCCTCGCAATGAAGAATCGTCGCAATTCAGACAGCAAACGGATAAAAGAGATCAAAGACATTTCCGATGGACATTTTCGCAGCATGCATACGACTAATAAAGCTGAGAAATTCAAGTTTTCTAAACTTGCACAAGGTAGATATTGTGGTTTCAATACTTGATATCATTGAAGAAGAGAAGTGTGTTTTTCGAACGCCATTTATTTTGGCTTTAGACCAACCAACTTTTCTTGTCAACCAAAGTCGAAAGGTAGAAACATCTACTCCAAGTTAAACGATCTTGAAACACATAACTTCATAAAGGAACTTTCTACGGCTTGGGAACTAGTATTTCTGTGAAGTTTTATCAAAATTTGCTCGAAAATTCTCCATCCATAAACATGAAATTATTCACACGACCAATTTCATAAATCTATTTATCTGTTTAAAAGGGTTGTATAGCTTACCAAATCACTTTCGGAGACCGTGGTAATTTCTAGATGTAATAAACCCATGATAAAATTTAAAACTGCAAGTGATTTCAGAGACAACTTTTCGGGCAACTTTTGCAAATTAAAGTTTAAGAAATCTTGAGGTGAAATGAGAGAGGAAAAGTCACGTGGCTTGCAAGATTACCTTCTGCAGGCGAATTTTCAAATTGANTGGGAACTAGTATTTCTGTGAAGTTTTATCAAAATTTGCTCGAAAATTCTCCATCCATAAACATGAAATTATTCACACGACCAATTTCATAAATCTATTTATCTGTTTAAAAGGGTTGTATAGCTTACCAAATCACTTTCGGAGACCGTGGTAATTTCTAGATGTAATAAACCCATGATAAAATTTAAAACTGCAAGTGATTTCAGAGACAACTTTTCGGGCAACTTTTGCAAATTAAAGTTTAAGAAATCTTGAGGTGAAATGAGAGAGGAAAAGTCACGTGGCTTGCAAAGATTACCTTTCTGCAGGCGAATTTTCAAATTGAACAAACAGTTTTCCCAACAAAGGAAATCGGAAATGTTTCTAAAAAAAGTTTGGTCATTTGGCAATTGTCTTCTTCTTTAGGAAAGTATACGAAAACGTAATGAAAACTTCACTTTGCACATGTTCTGCTAAAAATTTGCTACTTTTTTCACTCTCTTGGGCTCTTCATACTTTGCACAGGTTTCGTAGACTGGAGAAAACTAAATTTGATTATCAGTCAGGCCCGTCGAAAGCGGAGGGGCTGGGGGGGCTTCAGCCCCCCCAATACTTTGCTGAAGTTTGTTCCTTTTTAGTGAAAAAGGCTGTTAAAAAGTCAAGCTTATGGGAAGCTTATGGAAATGAAGACTTTAACTTATTTATACTAGAGGAAGTTATCAGAGTTATCAAGCCATCACGTTTCTATTAAAAAACAGCCTATTTCTAAGTGATTTTGAGGTCCTATTTTCAAAATTTCCCGAGAAAGCCTTCCGTTAGTCGCGATCCTTTGCTCCTTTAGATGGCAGATTCTTCATAATAGAGGCGTTTTCTAACGATCTAAAGGGCGTGGTCAAACAAAATTTTCCCGGGGGCAAGCCCCCGGACCCCCATTTTTGCTCGCTCCACTCGCATCTGATTTCAGCCCCCCCAATATAGATTTCGTTCCGATGGGCCTGTCAGTGGGTTTTAACGAGATTTTGACCACGTTTACACTGTACCAGTATAGTTTTGATCCGTTACAAAGTTGCTACGGTTCCAAAGCGTTTACACTGCTCCAGAACAAGATTCTCCTATAGATAGAAGGAACAAAAGTGTTACGGATTTGCAGGAACAGTGTAAAAGAGAGGCTGATCTGATACACTCTTGTTATCCAAAGTTGTACTGGTACAGTGTAAACGGGGTTTAAATTTGACTATCAGTGGGTTAGTCGGTTTAAAGAGATTCTGACCACGTTTACACTGCACCGGTGGTACAGTCTTGATCCGTTTAGTTATAAAGTTGTTACAACATTATACAGGCCTTTTCTATTTCTGCAACAAAATAATAGCTATAAAAGATGGGATTTCCAATTCAGAATGAATTTAACAATCTGGTCAAGAACTTTAAAAAAAAAACTAACGAAAAAGTGGATAATTCCCAGAACACTATTTTGTTGTTTTTTTTCAGGGATAGAAAGTTGTCGACAAGTGCAGTTCTCACAATATCGCAAAGAAGAAAGAGAACTCGTAAAGAAATTGGATCTCTTTGACAAAGAAAAATCGAGATATTTGTCAGAGGACGAAAAGTTCTTCTCAACGTATTCTCCAGGGGATGGGATCACAATGCTGTCCTATTGTGAGTTAGATACTGAAGATGATGGGAAGGACAAGGACAGCGAAGAGGAGACCAGTGAGGGGGGATATAGTGATTATGAGTTACCTATGGAATTCTTGAATGATGAGGACAATGAGGCCATAAATCCTGACGAGGAAGTGGCAAACACCACAGAACTGGACAAACCTAGCCCCGGTGAGTTACTGATTCGGACCGAGGGGCAAATCACTGATTACAATCTCGTACACTTTCAAAATAAGCACAACATAATCACAAAGGAATCACAAAATAATCACATATTTATAAAACCATTGACTTTGATAAAACAATCATAAAATAATCACAATAATCACAAAATAATCACAAAATAATCACAAATAATCACAAATTAATCATGAAATAATCACACAATGATAAAAAATTATCACAAAATACTCAAAATAATCACAATGATTCTAATTAGAATAATCAAATAATTATAGAATAATCAAATAATCACGAAATAATCATAAAATAGTCTCTTGTGATTAATAATCTCGCACACTTTTCTAGGAGTGATTTGCCCCTTGATTCGGACAGCCGAGTACCATTTTACAGAAGCATGCTATTGTTATTGTGGTTTTTTCTCAATTCAATTCATCATACTATTATACTATTGAGACTGCAAATATCCTATCGAATTAAGAATGTGCAAAGATTCCCTTGATTCGACTTTTAATTTCTACCTTTTTCAGTGCAACATGTTTTACCAGGGGTTCTACCATTTACTATACACTTTTATCAATGGAATAATAATAATCATCATCCACAACATTCTGCCTACAATACTTTGAATACAATACAATACAATGCAATGCAATGCAATGCAATGCAATGCAATGCAATGCAATGCAGTGCAGTGCAGTGCAGTACAGTACAGTACAGTACAGTACAGTACAGTACAGTACAGTACAGTACAGTACAGTACAGTACAGTACAGTACAGTACAGTACAGTACAGTACAGTACAGTACAGTACAGTACAGTACAGTACAGTACAGTACAGTACAGTACNTCACAATAATCACAAAATAATCACAAATTATCACAAATTAATCATGAAATAATCACACAATGATAAAAAATTATCACAAAATACTCAAAATAATCACAATGATTCTAATTAGAATAATCAAATAATTATAGAATAATCAAATAATCACGAAATAATCAATATAATCACAAAATAACCATAAAATAATCAAAATAATCACAAAATAATCATAAAATAGTCTCTTGTGATTAATAATCTCGCACACTTTTCTAGGAGTGATTTGCCCCTTGATTCGGACAGCCGAGTACCATTTTACAGAAGCATGCTATTGTTATCGTGGTTTTTTCTCAATTCAATTCAAGAATGTGCAAAGATTCCCTTGATTCGACTTTTAATTTCTACCTTTTTCAGTGCAACTTGTTTTACCAGGGGTTCTATCATTTACTATACACTTTTATCAATGGAATAATAATAATCATCATCCACAACATTCTGCCTACAATACTTTCAATACAATACAATACAATACAATACAATGCAATGCAATGCAATGCAATGCAATGCAATGCAATGCAATGCAATGCAATACAATACAATACAATACAATACAATACAATACAATACAATGCAGTACAGTACAGTACAGTACAGTACAGTACAGTACAGTACAGTACAGTACAGTACAGTACAGTACAGTACAGTACAGTACAGTACAGTACAGTACAGTACAGTACAGTACAGTACAGTACAGTACAGTACAGTACAGTACGATACGATACGATACGATACGATACGATACGAGATGATACAATACGATACGATACGATGTGAGACAATATAATACGATACGATACGATACAATACAGTAAAATACAATGCAATACAATACAATGTTAACGAACATGGTGTATTACCAAAAGAAAGAGAAAAAATCACAATTTCAGCGGAACAGAATTGTCAACGGTCGAGAAAGGGTTTAATGGGTTAGGCGTTCCGTATTTCACCAGCTTGCTTTAGGAATTTGCACAAGACTTACAGTGGGCTCTCCACTCTGCATCAGCATTACAAACTGTAAATCAGCAAACATTCACAGGCCTTCGCATACCGGGTGAGTCAGAAAAACGTGGGGTGTTTGCCAATTTTTATTGATGCAGTTTAATTTGCAAACTCGTTTCTTTAATGTTCCTTCATAGAAGAAAAGCTAACTTAGATATGAAAATTGTTTGGTCGAAATCGGTCTTTCCGTTCCAGAATTACGATCGATTTTAGTAAAATGGTGTTTCGCAAGATTGCTAAAATAGGCCTTCAATTAGATTCATATTCATGCACGCGTGACCTTCTAAAACATGACAAACATACTGTTTCTCTACCAAAATATTAAAACAACGCATGCATTGTGTTAGAGCACAAATGGAAAAACTAATGTCACTTATGTTGTATCCCTTGGGGACTCGTCATTTAAATTGTCATTGTTAGCAAGCTGAACGTTCTTTTACTAGCGATTCGCAAATAAATAAGGAAAGAAATGACCGATTTTAACAAATTAAATTTCTATAACTAATTCAATATTTCTTCTGCAATATAAAACTTCAACACTCCCGATTTGACTTGTTTTTCACCAAAATATGGCTTGCTAAACGCCCCACGTTTTTATTTACTCACCCGGTAGAAAGTGCTTCTTGTCCTCCTCAACTCTGTCTTGGTTGTACAGTTAAGGGGCATCTACTTCAAGATCTCTGTGTTGGCCAATAGATGTCTGCAAAGTCGACCAAGAATAGGATTTGCACCGAATGCATAAGCGTACGAGCCGCCCCCCCAACATTCGAAAAATTTAGAAAAATCTGCTTATTTCGGGCAATATTCCGCCGTAAGTCCGGCAAAAAAATTCGTAAACAATAGACTTTTCAACAGGCAGCCCCCCAGATTTTTTCTTCCCGTACGCTTATGACCGAATGTTCCCGATGTCCTATAGTTGATTTACCTAGTTATGCTTTGAAAAGATCCACCACATTTGAGATAATTTACGGTCCTTCGGCCCTTCCTGTATACCACCCCGTTTATGCGCATCAATGCATGATAGCGCGTATTGGTTTGCAAGCGTGAAGATTGCTTGTTTCTACCATAAAAATGGTCGTAACTCCCTATTATTTGCTTCTCAAGTTTTTCGCTATCAGCCTTGTTACTCCTCCTTAGATTATGATCCTGAAGTCTCAGAAATGCGCGAAGAAATAAGAAGACTTAGTCTTGGAGTTAAAGCAATGCAGGAAATCAACAGCAGACGAAGGAGCACTTTGAAACCCAATGGTCTTAGCAGAGAGCGATTATCCTTCTTGCATGGCGCAGCTTCAAATCACTCCAACACTCAAGGAAGCAGGCGTGGATCTTTAGATTTTGAGGAAGTTGTTCCCTTCTATATGAA
Organism: Aurelia aurita; assembly: GCA_004194415.1. Lineage (NCBI taxonomy): Eukaryota > Metazoa > Cnidaria > Scyphozoa > Semaeostomeae > Ulmaridae > Aurelia > Aurelia aurita. The sequence goes on from REGM01000044.1 coordinate 970,917, forward strand.
AAAGAAGTATGATCGTCACACCAAAGATGGACTGGACTTTGCAGGTCATGGCCGTAGGCATACAATGACGTTGGATGATGACAGGTACCTCTTCGAGCGACAGTTAATGGCCCCTAGTGCAGATCTCGGCACGGTTTCATTCAAGTCATCAGGAATTGATCGATCATGGCTAAATTCTGATCTTAGAAGGGAGAGAGAAGAGGCGATTAGGAGGCAGCCAGAGACGAATATGGAACTAGAGCAAAAACATAGGCCAATCTCAGGTACGTTATCGCTTGGGGGTGGGGGGTATCTTAGTATGTTAGTTGTACGGGGACGTGCCATTTTTAGGGGTACTTTCTAAAAGATATTGCGGAATTTTTTATATAATTTTTCTGACATCTAGTGGAATTATGGGTGCTGTATTGGAGACCTTTTGCAAAATTACAAGAATTACAGGTTTTTTCTTCAAATTTTAGAAATTATGGCCAACGTTTTCATCAAGTTTGCGGAATTACGACCCTAAAATTCTCAAAAAAATTGTGGAAATATGGGTACCCGTCAAATTGAAGATCAAGGTACCGCCGCCCCCTCCCCCCAGCTTTATCATAAAGCTACAGGTTGGACTTGCGTATCAATGTATTTTTAAAATAAGTTCACATGTTAGAAAGACTATAATAATCAGTTCGAAGGAATCTGATGAATAGCCAACTAACTACGGGCTTGCAAACGTTTGAACAAATCTTTGACTCCAACTGTGCAACAGATGTTTCTTTCCTTTACAGTACAGGTCTGAAAATTCTGTTGTATCAGCGAACTCCTTACATCTGGATCATTTTTCATTTGAAATTCTTTTTTCATTTTAAATTATTTATACACAATATCCCTTCAGCTACTATTTAATAATACAAAAATATACAGTTCTATTAATTAATATCATATACAAAAAAAACTTATAAGCTAATTACAGGTGCTGTTCTTCCAGGGAGTCGTGTTTAATTGGCTTTCAGCTCGTTAAATGTATTTTTAGTTGCTTTTTAAATTGGCACAAGGTGGGAAGCTCCCTGATACTTATAGGGATGTCATGCCAGACCTTAAGAGCTGAGTAGGAAAATCCTTTTTTGGCATACTCTAGATTGTACCTTGGAATCTGGAGATCTCTACAGAATCGCGTATTGTAACCGGAGTATTGTGATCTTTGTTGGAATTTGTTCCAAAGATTTTCTGGGCAGAGTTTGTTCATGATCTTATAGGCCATAACTGCACGATCAAACGAAATAAGTTGTTCGACATGTAGGAACTTCTTTGACCATTCGTCTTTCATTTTGGACGTATCTATCATGGAAATTGCTCTGTGTTGAAGACGTTGAAGGGATTCCTTTCTTGAATTTGAGAGGCTACCCCAAATAACATCCGCATATCGCATGTGACTTTCTATAAGAGCACGATATACATTGCTTAACTGAGATTGTGGGAGGATGTTTTTCAGCTTTTTTAAAGATGTTAGGCCTCCACGAACTTTTCCTCTGACAGTTTTGAATTGTTCTTCCCAGTTAAGCCCTTCGTCTACAATGACTCCTAGTGATTTGGTTTTTTTTACTCGTTTTATATCTGAGTCATTCAGTCTCAATGTTTCATGTACCTCGACTTTATTAGTTCTACGAGGGTGCCCAATTATCATATACTCTGTTTTTTTAGGATTAGCACTTAATTTATTTAATCTCATCCATGCGTTAACTTTACTCTACATACATACTACAAGTTTTATTCATTAAGTGTGTGCCAAATGGGATTTTGGTGCATTTCGTTCCTGCGAGGTGATAGCTGAGAATGGGCCTAAGCAGGATCATCTTCTTCACTGTTATATTATGAGTCCCTGTTGAGCAAGGTTTAATGCAGGGATACAAGGGATTTAGGTAATCAGTCTAGCTGATATGATAGGTGGAACACAATTTTCGACATTGATTGATTTCAATCATTGATTGATACTGATTCCCTTTCAGGCTTCAAAAGAGTCTGCTTAGCATTAGAGCGAATGCCGAGTGAGAATCACATGACGCGATTTCCAAGTGAGAGTCACATGACACTTGATCACAAATCAACGATAGATAAAAAATCAGCGATCAGTGCGATTAGACCAAGGCTGCAGGGGACTGATAGTGTGGAATCAACATCTCGAAAATTCAATCAAATTACACTTGATCATAAATCATCGATCGATCAGAGATTAGGGCTCGGTGCGACTAGATCAAGACTACAGGGGACTGATAGTGTGGAATCTACACCTCGAAAATTCAATCACATGGCACTTGATCACAAATTAACGATCGATCAAAAATCAGGGCTCGGTGCGGTTAGATCAAGACTACAGGGGACTGATAGTGTGGAATCAACACCCCGAAAATTCAATCACATGACACTTGATCACAAATCAACGACCGATCAAAAATCAGCGCTTGGTGCGATTAGATCAAGACTACAGGGGACTGATAGTATCGAATCAATATCTCGGAGATTCTTAGCGCCTGCCCAGTCTTCAACTTCATCAATTAAAGGTATGCTTGAGGACAAACCGGCGCGTAATCGACGACATACATTTGGAGGAACGCTAAGCCCAATTATTGCGAGGAGAGTGTATTTGAGGGATGTGAAAAGCTTCAAGGTGAGGTTACTTTGTGCAACAGCAGAACAAGGGCGGATTTTGTAACAATGGCCTCAGTTGCTTTTGATTGACATGCCATTTCAAAGCGATTACCGATCGCAGACAAAGGGATTTGAACCGCCGAATGATTAAGTCACGGATGTAAACAAAGCAGACCCGCAAAAGTTGCGCTGACACATGGGTGGCCAACTCAGTCCTTGTGCACGCGAAATGGAGTTTTCAGGAGAAGAAATGAGTATATTCCGAAAGAGGAAGGATATTTCTAAACGTATGCCGCCTAAATTTTCAGTTAGTTAATTCAGAAGCTGACACGTAAGCATTACAAATCTCGTACATTTTTGTGTGTAATTCAAACATTTATTGCTCGGCTTCTGAATTAAATAAATGAAAGTTAGGGNCATTACCGATCGCAGACAAAGGGATTTCAACCGCCGAATGATAGCCTGCGTGCAGCCTCAACGCTCCTCACGCAGGCTACCGAATGATTAAGTCACGGATGTAAACAAAGCAGACCCGCAAAAGTTGCGCTGACACATAGGTGGCCAACTCAGTCCTTGTGCACGCGAAATGGAGTTTTCAGGAGAAGAAATGAGTATATTCCGAAAGAGGAAGGATATTTCTAAACGTATGCCGCCTAAATTTTCATTTAGTTAATTCAGAAGCTGACACGTAAGCATTACAAATCTCGTACATTTTTGTGTGTAATTCAAACATTTATTGCTCGGCTTCTGAATTAAATAAATGAAAGTTAGGGAGCAAACGTTTACATGTATACTTCTTCTTTCGATATGTACTCATTTCTTCTCTTTAAAAGCTCCTTTCGCATGCACAACGACTGAGTTCGCCACCTATGTTTCAGGTCAACTTTTGCGGTCTGCTTTGTTTACTTCGGTGACTTAATGATTCAGTCGTTGAAATCCCTTTGTCTGCAATCGCTAATCGCTTTGAAATGGCGTGTTAATCATAGGCACAGTTTGCTATTGTTACAAAATTTGCCCTTGTTGGTAAGGTTACTTTGTTCAATTCATACAGACAACATGTCACGTGACTTTATCAATTTGCTCTCGAAAATCAAACTTACTAGCAAATTTGTTCAAGGATTTTGGACCTGTTTTGAAGCATTTTGAGATAAAGCATTTTTATAACATCGCTTGTAATTTGAGAATGATTCGATCGATTTTGACAAACTAAAT
>REGM01000044.1:977304-993878 GCA_004194415.1 Aurelia aurita
AAATTTCTTTTTCGACCAATCAGCGCATTTGTTGACATTTCTGGCCTCGACCAATCTACGAGCCCCATTTTTAGCGCTGACAGGCATGATGTCATGTCAATAGGGGAAGCTGTGGGGAAAACTTCTCCCCCTATATCGCTCGAGCTGACAGTGGTTATCCAACTTTTGAACTGTTTATTGTGTTTATGTTGATAACACACGTTGCTAACACACGTTGATAACAGCAATACATGTTGAATTGCTAATCATATATAAAGTTTCGTATTATTATCAACATACCGAAAGAACAAGGACAGATTTCGTTTTCGACCAATCAGCGCATTTGTTGATATTTCTGGCCTCGACCAATCAGCGAGCTCCATTTTTAGCGCTGACAGGCATGATGTCATGTCAATAGGGGAAGCTGTGGGGAAAACTTCTCCCCCTATATCGCTCGAGCTGACAGTGGTTATCCAACTTTTGAACTGTTTATTGTGTTTATGTTGATAACACACGTTGCTAACACACGTTGATAACAGCATTACATGTTGAATTGCTAATCATATATAAAGTTTCGTATTATTATTAACATAACGAAAGCCCTTTGTGTGTTTGAATAACAGGATAACCCTCGCTGATTAGAGAGATGTCTGAAAATATACGTGGTGCCTAAGAATGACCCAACTTTGATTCACCCGTGCATAATAGCAAAATTGGCAGAACTTTAAACATCTGCTGTCGTTAAATCTTCCAATCTATCTCAGATATATTGATGTCTTGATGTTTACATTTGGTTACCAAAACGTTGACTTAATAGTCCCAGAAGGTGGCACAAGTCACACAAATTTAAGATATCTCCCAGTTGAAATATTTTGCAAGGAAAGCAACAGAATTTTTCTCATCAGATTAATATAAACAAGATCTCTTCGTATGAATAATAACTTGAATAATAGTACAGCTTAAAGTAATTATTCTAAAGACAATGTGTCTCGCTTATTTATCATAGTAAGTCTGACAGTTTAGGCCTCATTTTTTTAATGAACTGAGCCTCATTTCCTGGCCATTTTATTTTAGAACTGTTCACCGTTCCACCTGTCTGTTTACACGAGACCTTTTTGAGAATGGTTCCAAACGGGACCTACTTCCTAACTGGACCCATTTGGGTATGGCTAGCAGCTCTGTTTGGAAGGGTTCTGTGTAAATGCACGGCCTAAATTTAGCCATTTGCATACGGTTCCAAATGGGACCGACCCCTCGTAAACGCTGCCTTAATCTTCGTCATTCCATAATATCTGATCAAGCGTCGGATACCTTTTTAGGACACCCAGCAGCAAAATCTACTTGAATGGATCGATTATTGACTGCAAAGGAAAATGTCGAAAAGATCAACTAAAAACAAAATATTTAGAAACAGACCTTGCTACTTCATTTGATTTCAATTTGTATTTAATCAACGGGGTATATTGGTCTTTCCATTCTTTTCCTTCACAATCTGATTCGTTGATTTTTAGCGGATGCATAAACCAAAAATTTACTGCGATATTTCTGTTGTGTGATCGCACTTGATGATACCAACTGCAAAACAAGAAACAAGACACGGCTTTTCAATTCCGCAATCATGAGTGATCTTCTAAGAAAAATTCGCAACCGAAACCTTGAAAAATGGCGAAGAGCTCCATGAAATTTCCCAACCTTTCTGTTTGACAGCGGTGGCAAAAACAAATGTAATCTGCATAGTGAATGAATGAAATGTGACTCTCTAGGGAATACCATTTAGTAAATCACGATTTGTGCTCTGCGTTTCCAAGACAAAGTACTTTGTTTTTTTCTTATTTCTAGAGAAGGTCGTCCTCACTCTACGTAGCAGGTATTACAGGGTGGCACTCGAACCACCAACCTTCATATTGGTATTCCAGCGTGCCACCACTGAACCATCTCCACTCTGTCGTTGATGGGTGTATAGTCTTTGTGAGATGTGTATCACTCTTTCAAAATAATACACAAGATAATTGAATTACTTGGGATGTACCTTAAAAACAATCAGAATTCTTGCCAAAAACGGTCTACGAGGATTTTGATGAGTTTAGTAAATACTTGACATTTTGAACTTGTACCCAAAACTGTTCGTAGTGCCACAATAGCATGCATTTAACAATTGCTCAATGTCAACACAAAACAGCTATTTATGAGACACTTACTTTAATGGACTGAAGAGACAATCGCCGGCTTCCACTTTTGCCTCCCACCATGGTGCCTTTGCCAAACCAGGGTATTTCTCCAAGTCCACTGCTAGAGGGTCGACCTTACTGTAACCCCCATTTGGTGCATCAAAGTCTATGAATTCTCCATGATGCTGAATGTTAAATTGCATTACGATTAAAACGTGATTTTAACATCATGTGAAAAACTTTTAAATCTAAAATTTCAAATACAGTTACACAGAATTACAACATAGCCTCCAAATCTTTCAAGCTGTTGTGGTGTTCGTGTAAAAGACAACATTCAAGAAATCAGGCTGTAGGTTCTTAAATTAGGTTCTTAAATTGTCTCAAGAAAGTTCGTTTTTTACAATAATGATGCTTTGTTTGCAGTCTTTAAAATGCCTCTGTACTAAATCAAAATACTGTGATCAATAGATCAATAGAGGATGAACCATTAGCAATGTGGCGGAATCAGACTTGTTTAGGCCTATTAGATGATTGAGGAGCAAGATCAATTTTTATCTTACTCTATAATCAAATTAATGTTTGGGATTGTCACAGTTGAGAAATATACCAATGCATTTGTTCTTCCAAATAAGAACCCATATCAGGGTGAAAAGGTTCTTATATAAAAGAGTAAATATTGAAGATTTCAGGCTGTAGGTTCTTATTTGAGGGTTCTTATATGCGGGTTTTTACTGTATATTAAAAATGTGAAAATAGAAGCAAGCTACCTTTTGCTTCCACATAAATCCAACAAATTTATACGTTAATCTTTTAGGACATTTCAAACATCGAAAACATCCAAAATTTTCTGTAGTCGAAAGATTTACTGTCCAAAAATGTGTATAAACAACTGCAGGATAGCACTTTTACTTTCTGAAACAGGAAAGTTGCAAAGTTGTTTACAAAACATTTTGCATAGAAGAATATATGTGTTTAGTCATGGGCGTCAAGAAACGCGGTAGTTATTCCTGCAAAATCTTTTTCCTCCCTGTGTCCCGATGCCCATTCCTCTGTGTCCCTATGCCCGTGAAGGTTGCTGTTGCTGTGCCTCCGCGTTTCTTAACGCCCATGGTTTAGTCAGCTGCCTGAGTGACAAAACATATATCTTTCCATCAAGTTCATTTCAGAAATAATTCTCATCATCGTTGACAATAGTTATTTTGATGAAAATAATCTGTTAACTTGTAACATTGTTTACCATAAAACGAGCAACGTAACCTGCGAATAAATTTCCAAAATTTCTATAAAACGTCTGAAACCTTTCTTTTTTTCTTTCTATATTGATACCTAGCATCCGAAGGTAGTTTTAGGACACTGAGAAGCTAAGCTTATCGAGCAATGTCCTGGTCCTTCCTCTCGATGTGACCACACCTCGCGATTCCTTTAGCCTGGAATTACAGAGAGTTGGCGACTCTCCTCACTCTTCGTAGCAGGTTCGACAGGGCGGGGGCTCGAACCACCAATCCTCAGGTTGGTAGTCAAACGCGCTACCATTGAGCCATCCCCGCTTATAATCTCACGGAGAAGGTCCACAAATGTTTCATCCGAAAATATCTTGCCCAAATTTTTCGCCTTTGTTGTACACCCTTGTGCATATTAATTGAATGAAAAGCACATTTTTAATGGGGGCACTAAAACTTTAACCCATCATAACTCCTCAATAACATGACCAAATATGACGAACAAATACATTTTCGGAATATTCTCATCGCGATCCAACGTTTTCAAATGTTAACATTTTTAGGGTTTCGAGTAAGTATAGAACAATGTGTGCGCGCGGTTTTTGAAATCTCATCAAAAACTTCCTCTCAAAGACAGATTTTAGCGTAGGATTTCAAAAAATAACATCCCATCGATTTTCTGAATCTTCATGAAAAATGGACCTGAAACAACTTCAAGGGACGCAAAAGGCAGAGCAGCTGGACGAGGTAATCTGTGAATGAGGTCTTGATGACCAGTACCGGATTACCCTCATTTTAAGATGCAGACAGCAGACAACGGAATTTACCTTATCAACCATATAAAATTCTTTTTCTCCACTGAACACACAATTGATATTGTCCACATAGTCTGCATGAAGAACAGAGCTTGTCCCACCACTTGAAAACCACAAAACAATATTATGCAGCAAGTTTACGTATCCACCACAGCTCATTGTTGGTAGCAAGGTTACATCCTCTGAAAAGAAAATGAGATGAGGAAACGGCATTATGCAGTTGTTTTCTTATCTTAAATCAACAAAGAAATCTACAGTAGCATTTTGTTAGAAAAATAATATACATTGATGAAAAAACATATATACTTTCATTCATTCATTCATTCATTCATTCATTCATTCATTCATTCATTCATATATTTATTTAAAGGGAATAGACATAGCTATATTGAGTGGTCGCTATATTTTATAGGCTACGAAAACGCCCACACACCCATTGTTTCTTCAGCTACACAATGAAACGGCACGTGCCAACAGTATCAAATACAAGAGACTATATTTTTAACTTGGCCCGGGCCAGCTTTTAACTATGTCGATTCCCTTTAAAGTTGGTATTTACATAGTTTTAAAAGAATAAAGCTAATTTACACCAACTATCTACAATAAACCTAAAGTAATACATATTAATTACAATTAAAGGAATTCAGTGTCTATTTACAAATTGTACAAAGGCAACTGGTTCCATCCCAAGTTTTGCTTTCCTTTTTGAAAGCTGCAACAGACTCTATATTCTTTCCATCATCGTTTAGGGTATTCCAAAGCATAGCTCCCCTAAATCTCAGGGAGTTTAGCCCATATTTTATTGTGTGAGACCTCTAAGGAAGTTCGCATAAAACGTTCTTACGTAAGTTATAAGTTATACATTTTGTTTGGAAATTCTCCCAGAGGTATGACGGATATAAGTGGTGGAGCGTTTTGTAAACTTCTAAGAGCAGTTTCTGTAGGTTCTTTACATGGATTGTAACATCATCATGCCTCGATAGAAGTTCTTCAAAAGAGGATTCAAAATCCTGGTACAAAACCCTTAAAGCACGTTTATGTACTCGATTGATGTTACTGTTAGCAGCTTTGCTACAAAATAGCCAAATCAGGGGGCAATAGTTGAAATTTAAAAATGATAACAGCGTTGAACAATATCCTTGCTTGGTTGAAGTTAATATAGTTTGACAATCTAGAGAATGCCTTTACCTTTGTGCTAAACTTTCGTGCAGAGATCTTCTATGTATTGGCCAAAAGTTAGTTTTTATCGATAGTGACTCCAAGTAATGTCACTTTGTCACAAGCACGTATGATTTGGCCTTTGATATTAAAGCGAAAGTGCTCAGTTCCTTTCATACCCAGGAATATCAATTGAAACTTTCCAGGGTTCGCAACCATATTCTTTCTAAAGAACCAATCTAGGATCATTTCAAGATCGTTTTCAAGTTTTGAAGCAACTGATTCAAAAGAATGGCCAGAAGCGTATAGTCTGTTATCGTCTGCAAAGTTGCAGAAATCTGACTAAAGATTGATAAGGAATAAGGCATCAATAAAGATATTAAAAAGCAAGGGACCTAGGATTGATCCTTGTGGGACGCCAATTTTTATGTCCTTATATGAACTATAATATGACAGCACTTTGCAGCAGAATGGAGACAGAAGAGAGAACTTTGCCAAAGCCTGTAAATTTCTTATAGAATACCAGCAGCGACAAAAAATTCAGGTGTTTGAAGTTTTTTGCATCAAAAGTATGAATCAGAATGAATAAAATTTTGAAATCATTTTGCAATCTTCTTGCATTTTTATGAGCACTGAAAATGTGGGTAGATCAGACTTCACAAAAAATCCATGGTTTGAAATGCCTGAAAAAGGGCATAAACACAAAGAATCTACTCACACAGAACAATACGAAACTATTGGGTGCGCCAAAAAAAAACTATCCACTATTGGCAGGCCAGGATAAATCACACACTACACCGATTTTGAAGATTTATGACTTAATCTTTAGCTAAAATCCAGAATTAGATTCTGAGAATTTTTGTAAATTCTTAAGTCTTTTGCTTCTGGAGCTACTGTATAAGCGAGTTTCTTAAAATGTCCTGTCCCGAAATTACTGAAAACGATCAAAATCGACGATCAAATTTCCTAAAGACTCGACATGAATGGACAAAGAGGAAACGTTTTTGTAGTGATTTGGGATTTAGAAATCAATTAGTTATATTCTGCAGCACGAGTGTTAGTTAAACAACGGCCCTGTTGCGAAATTCTTGAGTAGTTTCAATGACGCGCCAAGCCAAGCGGTTGCATGCATGACAATTCAAGAAGAGTCCATGCTGCTTGACCTCATGGCACTTCACCGTTTGTCTTTTTAACTCCATTGAAACAGGAACGCCAGTACCTACTACCTGCACGAAAGTATAAAATCAATGAAATTACGGTGAGAACGACATTTCTTTGAATGGTTGAAAGTAATGTAATTTCTCCCAACATTGAGCAAAGCTCGTGTAGTAAAGTATAACTGGTCGATTTCTAATTTCCAAATCACCACGAAAAACTTTTCTCTTTGTCGATTCATGTCGAGTCTCTACAAAATCTGATCGACGTTTTTTTATCGTTTTCAGAGTTTTCGAGAACAAAAATTTTAAGAAACTCGCTCATAGCTCAAGAAACAGAAGACTAAGATATTTACAAAAAAAACTAGAATCTAATTCAGGATTTTAGCTAAAGATTAAGTCATAAATCTTAAACATCGGTCCAGTTCACGATTTATCATGGCCTGTCAAAAGTGGATAGTTTTTTTGGTGCACCCGGTGCATTCTATCCTCCCAAAGAGTTAAAAGATAAAATGTTTGACAAAGTTCCTATGGGTGAAAGATAAAGTCTGCACATTTATTGCCAAGGGATTGTAAACTTTTGCAGATGTTTAAAAATTCATTTATTGCAACTCTCGAGGGATATTTTTCTGTGTGAAGAGATTCTTCATGATTTGATTGAGTGTTCTAGATCCGTTTTTGTGCATTTTGCAAAGAAGATTTCTTCGTAAATTTGAATTTAACCATATTTTCAGCCCGATCATGAAGTAGTCGAAGAAAACGAACACGAACCGAATCGTAGATCGGTTAGAACACGAAGGACGCCAGAACGTTTCGGGAATCCCGTCCCGTCAAGCTTGATACATTAAGGACAAATCTTTCTGTAAAAAGGGAAGTAATGTAATAATGTAAATAGTCATGTGACCATATTATCCCGCTGACATTGTAGTAGTTGTTGTTTACATAGTTAGTTGTTATGTTACCGTTGAAGTGAAGGCGACTCGCATTTATGTCTCCCGGCTCTATACAAAGTTATTACAGGAAGAGAACGACAACTGTGAGGCGACTGTTTTGAGGTGACAAAGCATCATGGTAAAACATTCCCTGATGTCATCTTTATCGCAATCGTTTATTGTAAATACCTCTCATTTCCTTTTGAATGTTATCAACCATGTAAACATCAGTTTTCTTGTAGTTATCAATGAAATATTTCATTGTATGTGTGAATGTACGCAGAGATTTGTTTTCCTTCTTTCCTTCTTCGACATCATATTTCAGATGGCCAAATTTGGTCCTAGAATTGGAAATTAAAAGAATACTTTCATGAGACAGACTGGAATCTGTGTTTCTTGTGCGGAAGTGTGCAGTTGCTGACAATAAAAGAGCAAGAGGCCCTATTGCTTTCACAAATATTGTGCATAAGAAATCACTCTGGGAGCAACTGAAAGGTGTTTTAAAATTTGTTAATCATCATGGACAAGATCTGGTGCAATTACACATTTGCACTTCTTGATTTCTACTAACCCAAATATATAGTGTGTCCCAAAATAATGTATCAGTGCGTTTGAAAAATCTGCAAAATATGGGTTTGCTATTTCTTTGAAATTTGTTTTCTTTTTTAGTTGTATCAATGGGTTAACTCACTGATGAGGCTGCCGATGGGCAGCGAAATATTTGAGGTAACAATGTTTAGTTTATAGTGTTCGATAATTGCGTGTCTTAGAAACAATGGTCACGAAAACAAAATTGCTAAATTACAACTTGTCGTACAAGACACGAGATCAACTGAAAGATTTAGGAAACAAAATCTCACGACGTAAATTATTTTTAGCAATAATAAAACTTGCTCAAATTATGCGAAAGACTTTGAACTGGTAGCTTGAAACCCCATATTTTGAGCCATGTGCTTTAGAAGATATCATAAATCTTGCCCAGGATTTTTAATTCTACGATCTCACGATGACCATGTTTTTTCCATTGCCTCCTCAAAAATTCAGTATCTATCTGAGTTTCGTTTCAAGAATGTCATTATAGGCCTAGGCCTAATAAAAATAAAAAAAGTGAAGTGCATTTTGATAATAAAACTGATATAAATATCTTAGTCATACTTGAGATACTCATCATCCCAGTTCTTGAAAGCAGGCATCTTCTTAGCAGCACCTTTAAAAACTGCAGGTCTTCCTGGTTTGACATATTTTTCGAAAAATTCACTCGGGCTTGGCAGTTCTTTCAAAATATCGACATGGCCTTCTTTTTCTTTCTGCATTCCCAACCGCTGTAAATGACCGGGGAGCTCTGTGTTGCTTGCATTGAGGTATCCCAACATGAATAGAATTACTGCTGTGAAGAATTGTGTCCTCATAGTTGTATCTCGGCGCATTATTCAAATGTACTACTTCCTCTTCGAAGCTCTTCGGTCTGGCAAAACTTAGACTTGCCCAAAGTCTATTTCATTAAGTCCGTCTGACTGATCCTTTTCCCATAGTTTCCGGATCCGCTAATCCAACATTCCGTAAAGGAACAAAGGGGAAAGAGGGAGAGAAATAGACTTGTAGAATCCGTTACCTTATGAATTATCAATGAGATACGGCTCATGCGAGTTGTTGTGCTCAAAATGCGGCGGTATGTCTTCTATACATAATCCAGGCTGTTTACGATTACGGAAAGATACTAAACAAATATGACGCTGATTGGCCACTTCAAGACATCTGAGAATGCCGCCAGCGGACAGGATCTTGTCCGCCTCCAATTTAAGAACAAAAGATCTAGCTCATTAATAATTCATAAGGCAACGGATTCTACAAGTCTATTTCTCTCGCTATCTCCCCTTTGTTTCGCTACGGAATGTTGGAATGGTCTCTGATACTAATTATTGATAGAATTGGAACACAGTGGCGGCGCCAGCTGCCAACGACTGGGGAAGAGAAATGAAAATGGGGGTTCGGCAGCGAAGCCCTCAGGAAAACTTCCAGGATCACGCCCTTTTTATCATTGAGAAACGCCCTTTTTATTGCTAAGAAAAGCCCTTATTTGTCTTTAAAATGCAGGATCTAACTACTTGACCTCTCCATTGTCAATTTCTTTACGGATTTGAACGGATTTGAACGAAACTGACTATGTAGAGAAGTAGGGGGGACGAGTCCCCCCAGTCCCCCCCTGTGGCGCCGCCACTGCAATGGAACATTATTTGGTTAACGTGAAACAGAGTAAGCAGGTTAAGAGAACAAGGCCATTTTGAAAAAAAGCTTGTGAAATGCAAGCGTTCTCAGTGTCATTAGTTAAACAACGTTTAAGCCAGTTTACCAGTATAAAGTATCTATAGCCTAGGAAAACTAGCCTGCGCGCAGATTTTGGTCACTGGGGAGGAGGAGGGAAAAGAAAGGATCTTTACAATGATCTTCATAGTTCCTTTCTTTTCCCTCCGCCACAGTGACCAAATTCTGCGCGCAGGCTACGAAAACATCAGCAGCACATTGCTCGCACCTTGAGCTCATCATAAAACATCGATCATGAGTGATAGGACACCATGTGTGTATCAGTGTTAAATTTCTCTATCAGAGTAAGCCATCCTATGTGCGTTCCTCAATATTGTGTGCATTCGAAAGTTTGTCTGATTTTTGCAAACTCGATCCACACTCTCTTGCAGTGACCGATTTTTTAGACCAGTGAGTTGTTGCAGTTTCCTAGCAAAAAGGTCAAAATTGCAGTCCTTAGCCTTGTTATACCAAGGGCAGTGGGAAGATAGAAATGTAGGCCTAAAGCCCATTAATCAACATACCTTCAGTCCTTTGTTGGCTTTAAAGTATTCTTTATATCAATCTAATGTTAAAACCACGGTTGTCATTCTTTTTCGTCGACCTGCTCTCGAATCCTGGTCGAAATTGGCAGCTTCGCTGCAACCAGTTCTCCCAACCACCATTTTTCTTAGGCCCAAATAAAAAAATGTGCCTCCAGGTGGTTGCAGCAAAGCTGGCAATTTCGACCAGGATTCGAGAGCAGGTCAACGCAAAAGAATGACAACCGTGGTTTTAACATTAGATTGATATAAAGAATACTTAAAAGCCAACAAAGGACTGAAGGTATGTTGATTAATGGGCTTTAGGCCTACATTTCTATCTCCCACTGCCCTTGGTTATACCTGAAAGCAGATTTCAATGTGCCTCGTTCGTGTTAGTTATTAAAAAAAGCAACAGCATCACAGCTCAGTACGTGAATATTCTTTACTAGAGTCACCTGATTCTGATTCTTCGTCTTCGGGGAATCCATCTCCCACGCCATCATCTGCGGGATTTCCCTCGCCTTCTGCGGGCACGTAATCATCTTCTGGGGGTAAATCGTCACCTGAAGGATCTACTGAAGGATCCTCGTCACCTTCTTCCATATCAGCTCCCATTGGCATTAGCTGTCTGACGGTTGTTAATTCTTTTTCGGTAAGAGCATCAATGTCTTCCATTGTAATGAATTTGTCCCCGTTTTTGTCCACTAAATTTATGACCTGTTAAGATACACAAAAAGATAATTTTTTTTCATAACGACTTAATTTATGTGAAACTACACGTTTTTCTATAGGAGAGACTGGTTTATAAGAAACTAGTACGAGGATGGCCAAACATTTAAGACACTCTAGTACTATGTTTGAGAAGCACCAAGAAACTTTCAAAAGCTAAATCCAAGAAAATCATTGCAAATTTGTCGTTCAACTTTTATTCTTGAGTAATATTCACGATAACATCATGCTTTGAGCCCACTAAAAATCTTTTTGCTAAAAATTGTGCTGTATGTCAAGAAACTACATCTTAATTTATGCATCCAAAGAATAAGAAACAAATTAAGAAACTTTTAGTACTATGGGCTGATCCAAGTGTCTTATAAAAGATAAAACGTGTAGTTCTACCGGGTGTCCCAAAAAAAAGTATACAGATTTGGTCAACCCTAACGATCAGAATTTAGCATGAATCAAGCCGAAATCATTTTTAAAACATTACTCGGTAGTTAACTTGAACATAGATACCTTGTTTGTTGACATTGGTGCTTTGAGAGTAGAGATATAAATCTTCAAAGGACAAATTTGCCTCCACCTCCAAACCAGAGCTTTGGCGTTTTGGCCTAAGCAATATCCACAATTTGTTTCACTTAAAATGAATAAAGTTTACTTCGGAGCTCCCTTGGTGATAAGAGTCACGTAAATTATATTTTGTGAAAAGCATTTGTTGGGCAGTTTTTAATTTTCCTTCTCCTGGTTCAAATTTTTCCAAGTCTATTGTTGACTTATTCGCTGTGCTTTAAGAATTTGCTTAGGCCAAAACGCCAAAGCTCTGGTTTGGAGGTGGGGGCAAATTTGTCCTTTGAAGATTAATATATCTACTCTCAAAGCACCAATGTCGACAAACAAGGTATCTATGTTCAAGTTAACTATCGAGTAATGTTTTAAAAATGANAAGGCGAATAATAAAATGGGCAGAAAAGACAGGAGTAAGTGAGATTATGTCATCAAATCATTATCCACGCATCCCATGGTGCGTGGTAAAAGACCCGAAAAGCTTTCATTTATAGCCTTGTCATTTGACTGTATGAGTAAACCCCCTCTCTAGTAAGCCCCTCTTGAGTCTCCATGGACCTTTTACAGTAGTTCTTGGAAAATTTCTATATTTTATTCTAAGCTTTCAACCCCTCCTAAACTCCCTCCCTCCCCATCAGGCCACATTCACTGCTGCTTGAAACAGACGTCTTTCGCTAGCCGACAGGTCTGTTTTGTTCGTGATTATAACTCCAAGGCAGTATGAAAATTGTTAGCCTGCGTGCAGACTATACTTAAAAGTATAGTCTGCACGCAGGCTAGAAAATTGTGCTCCTTCCAAGACAGACAATTATCTATGTCGATGATTCCTTAATAATCATCACTATATTGAATATTTTCTTTCAAATCTTTAAAGTGAATCAACGGAGCTAAGAGGAGGTCGTCTATAAATAGGACAAAGAAAACTCCTACGCACGCTATTGTTCCTCTGGCTAAACAATATCCACGCACGTGTCGACATCATCAAATACAATAGGCTAATAATAGAATACCCAGATTCCTTCAGCGCGGGGCTTTTATATCCGTTGATTCTCTTTAAACAGGTGGTTGTAAAATCTTATTACATTTTTCTTTGAATTAAATGGCTTGAAAGGAACTAGGCTACTTTGCTGTAAATCTGTCGTGGACAGTTTTTGATATCCTGATTATTTTCAAAATGTTGGCGTTTTTATTTTTGCTGAAAGAATTCATAGAAAATTTTGAAAAAATTTAAACCATCGTAAATCTTAAACCATTAAGATTTAAGATTAATGCTGCCATTTTGAAAATAATCAAGATATCAAAAAATGTCCACGGCCGATTTGCAGCAAAGTACCATAAGTTCCTTTCAAGTCATTTAATTCAAAGAAAAATGTAATTGAATTTTACACCCACCTTTTCAAAGATTTGAGACCTATGTTATGTATGGTACATGACGGAATCCGAGGGAAGATCTTTGTTTCTTGAGGAACTTCCTTGTCGCACCCCAGAGAATTTTCCAAATGTCTCATCAGGGATATGAATAAGATCGATTCGTGTTTGGAAGAGTAAGATTTCCCAACATTTCACGAAACTTTATTTGATTGCAGTCATTTAGTATGACCTAAATACTTGTGATTTCTGTTTTCGAACTTGGTTTCGAAGAAAAATAAGTTGGAGTGCTTATTGCAGGAAAGCAGCAAATATTGAGTTTTTACAAAATCTTAATAAAGAGACTGCTTAATTCTATCGGAAATTGAAACTATAATTCGACACTCACCATTAAAAATTTGATAAAATCCCTTCTGCTGATCTTCCCCTTGTCTTTTACTTCTAATGCTAATAGCTGCCTAAAAAATACAGAATAAAGGCAATTGTACGATGGTCTTGAAAGTAGTGATGCATTTTTAATACTGGGTGAATCATAAAATGAATATCAGGAGAGTCTGCTGTGTGTTTGAATAAACTCACAGAATAACTGAAACTGATTAGAGAGATGCCTGAAAATATACCTGATTGATTGATTGATTGATTGATTTGATTTATTGACCTGGTGCCTAAGAATTTCCGAACTATGATTCACTCTTGCAAAGCAGAGCCTCAAAATCTTTAAAAAGCATTGCATGGATGGTTAATGCATCTTTCGTTTGATTTAATTGCTTGAAAGGAACTTCAAGTACGTTGCTATAATCCTACATGTAGCAGTTCTGATATCTTGATTATTTTGAGAATTACAGCGGTTTTCTTTTTATTGAAAGAACTCATGAAAAGTTTTGGAAAAAAATTAAAGAATCGTAGATCCAAATCAAAATTTGAAAAACGGTACAATCTTCAAGAAAACCATAGTTTACGAAGGTCTATAATATGGCAGCGTAGCTTTTCTAGTTTACGATTTAGCAAGTTGATGACGTCACATTCTCAAAACTGGCCCAAGCAAAGAAGACGCTGTAATTCTGAAAATAATCAAGGTATCACAAATGCTACATATAGGATTATAGCAAAGTACTGGGAGTTCCTCTCAAGCCATTAAATCAAACAGAAGATACATTAACCATCCGTGCAATGCTTTTTTAAAGATGCCAAAGATTTGGAGGCTATGCTCTCTTGCAAAATAGCAAAATGGGCAGAATTTTAAACATCTTCTTTAAATCCTCCAATATTTAACTCAGATATATTGATGCCTTGATGTTTACTTTTGGATGCCAAAACCATGTCTTAAGAGTTCCAAAAGGCAGACAATTTTCAGATGTCTCCCAGTTGAAATATTTTGCAAGGAAAGCTGCCCAAAGTTTTCTCATCAGATTAATATAAACCAAACATCTTCATGTGCATAAATTTGAAAGAAATTGCAGCTTGAATTAATGACTCTAAAAACAATGTGTCTTTCTTATTTACCAAAGTGAATCTGACAGTTGAGGTCTCAGTTTTTAAATTAAGTCCTCGAAAATCTCTTTTGTTTTCGGTAAGTGCTAAACAATGAATTTTAGCCTCATTTCCTAGCTGTTTTTAGTTAGAACAGCTCGCCGTTCCACCCGTTTACACGAGACCTTTCTGGGAATGGTTTCTAAGTGGACCCATCTGGGTACGGCTAGTAGTTCTGTTTGGAACGGTTCCAGGGGGTCCCGTGTAAATTCAAGGCCTAAACTTAGCCATCTACATACGGTTCCAAATGGAACCACCCCGTGTAAACGCAGCCGCAATCTTCACCATTACATAATACAAGACCAAACGTAGGATACCATTTAGGCCACCCAGCAACAAAAATCTACTTGAATGGATAGCTGACTGACTGCAAACGGAACATGCCAAAGATCCACCAAAACAAAATATTTAGAAACATACCTTGCTCCTTCATTTGATTTCAATTTGTATTTAATCAACGGGACATATTGGTCTTTCCATTCTTTTCCTTCACAATCTGATTCGTTAATTTTTAGCGGATGTGTAAACCAAACATTTACTGCGATATTTCTGTTATGTGATCTCACTTGATGATACCACCTGCAAAACAAGAAACAAGATAAGGTTTTACAAATTCTGTTTAGCCTCTTTCAAGATGTCCCTCTCATTCCAATAGAAACACTGGATGGGCTTCTTCCAGAAAGCCTACTCTTCTTCTCTTCTTGTATCGGGGAAGTGAAACAAACACGCACCGATTTAAATGCTACAGCTTTGCAATCATATATTCTAAAAAATTCAATTCCTGCCAAAACTTCGTACACACCATTTTCCTGCTTTTCCTGATAACAAGCCATGTAAAATACCCTACGGTAAACATTGCTTCACTCATCTCCTCTTCCCCTGGAATCATGTTGATTCGCGCATCTGGTCATAAACTCCATAGAAATAGACATTACAGGGCATTACAGGGTGGGGACTCGAACCACCAACGTTCATATTGGTATTCCAGCGTGCTACCACTCAGCCATCTCCACTATGTCGTTGCAATGCTTTCGAGGTTTGAAGCTAGGTTTTTAAGGTTTTTTTAAAATAAAGAACAACCGATATATAGTCTTTACGAGGGGTGTGTCACTATTTCAAAATAACACACAAGATAATTGAATTTGTTGGGTTGTACCTTGAAAACAATCAGGATTCTTGCTAAACGGTCTACGAGAATCTTTATGAGTTTAGTAAATACTTGACATTTTGAACTTGTACCCAAAAACTGTTCGTAGTGCCACAATAGCATGCATTTAAAGGGAGTACAAAGACCAGCATGCTTTGCGCACAGTCAGCGACTTGCTCTGCACAGCTTCCAGAATAACTGACTGTACGAAATTCATAAAAACAAAAACAAACGATGGCAAAGGCTGCTGGTCTTTGTACTCCCTTTAACAATTGCTCAATGTCAACACAAAACAGCTATTTATGAGACACTTACTGTAATGGAATGAAGAGACAATCACCGGCTTCCATTTTTGCCTCCCACCACGGTGCCTTTGCCAAACCAGGGTATTTCTCCAAGTCCACTGCTTGTGGGTTGACGTTACTGTAACCCCCATTTGGTACATCTATGTCTATAAATTCTCCATGATGCTGAATGTTAAATTGCATTACGATTAAAACGTGATTATCATGTGAAAAACTTTTAAACCTAAATTTCTTACAGAATTACAACATAGCCTCCAAATCTTTGGCATCTTTAAAAAAGATTTAACACATGGTCAATGTATCTTTCTTTTGATTTATCGGCTTGAAAGCAACTTCAAGTACTTTGCCGTCATTCTATTTGTGCGATTTTTTATATCTTTATTATTTTCAGAATTACAGCGTTTTCCTTTTTTATTAAAAGAAATCATGAGAAGTTTGAAAAAATTAAAATCATCGTAAATCCTAAATTAATAGAGGAAGAACGGTACAGTCTTCAAGGAAGAACGGTACAGTCTTCAAGGAAGAAAGGTACAGTCTTCAAGGAAGAACGGTACAGTCTTCAAGGAAGAACGATACAGTCTTCAAGGAAGAAAGGTGCAATCTTCAAGGAAGAAGGGTACAGTCTTCAAGGAAGAAAGGTACAGTCTTCAAGGAAGAACGGTACAGTCTTCAAGGAAGAACGGTACAGTCTT
>REGM01000044.1:1010804-1020999 GCA_004194415.1 Aurelia aurita
TGTCAGCTGATTTTAATTCATTCGGCAGACAATTCCATATCTGAGGTCCCATGGCACTAAGGCTGTTGGAACCAAACGTTACTTGATTTGGCCGAAAATGATTCAAGTTGTTCGGATTTCGCAACGAATAATTCGAAGTTCTAAAACTAAAGATGTTATGCATGAATGATGGATTCAGGTTTTTCAATGTTTTAAAAATTTCGATACAAAGTGTCCTTTGACGAGCAACAAGCATTGTGCATCTATTTGATTTGAGGAGTAAGTCTTTATAGGAGCTTACATGATCATTATGTAGGAATCTCAGCGCTCGTTCCTGTATCTTTTCAATTTTCTGCAACGATTTTGAAGATGAAAAGTACCAAACCAAAGGACAGTAGTTAAAGTTCGAATATACAAAACTCTGAACCAAAATTTCCTTCTCCGCAAAACCAATGAAAGACTTAAGTCGTTTTAGGACATTTAGTTGGGATGCAGCTTTCTTGCATATATTCGATATATGTTGATCAAAGTTCAATTTATAATCCAGTGTTACACCTAGGAGTTTAACGTTCTCCTCAGACTGGATAGATTTGCCCGAAAAGTCAAGTTTTATTCCGCAAGTATTTGTTTGATCTTTTTTGACAAAGAGTGCACGAAATTTGTCAGGGTTAGCAATCATTCCATTTTGTTCGAGCCAAGATAGAGCGTTACCTGCTTCATTTTCCAAAACCTTGACAAGATCTGGCAAGGACTTGGAAAAGTAAGCTAGCGTATTATCATCAGCATAATTGTACATAGTCACTTGTTTTATGAAAAAGAAGAGATCATTTATATAGAAATTAGAGAGAATAGGTCCTAGCACCGATCCTTGCGGTACCCCTGAAACAATATCTCGAAAAGAGCTGTGCACGTTGTTTATCCGCACACTCTGTTTTCATTTGTTCAGATAGGAATGGATCAGAAGTAGTGCATTTTCATCAAAGCCATTTGCATGGAGTTTAGCTATAATCAAATCATGCGGAATGGAATCAAAAGCTTTTGAGAGATCCATCAAAACAGATCCTACAAGGAAGTCACCACTCTTCCACGAGTTTAATCAAAACATGTTGAGTACTGTAGACCCTTCAATAGGCTGCGATGAAAATCGACAGAGTTTTATCTTTGTCCCTAAGCTAAGAAAATGCATGTTGTGGGCCTGTCGGAGGTTTCGAACAATAAAGGTTTCTTTATACCATGTTTATACTCCGGAGGGGGAGGGGGACTTAACTACTTTTCGTACGCTGTTGAACAGGATATGGTCTTCAGCTATTTTGCTCCAGAACAGGGCGGTGCGGTATCCATTTTCTGAAATGGTGCTCCCGAAAGGGTATACAATTTTCAAATAATTGCTCTCTTACAGGATTTTAATTGGGGCAGTTGTTCTTTTGCTTTCTTGCCGATTTGCCCCCAGACAGGGTAATCAATTTGAAGAAAATTGCTTCAGCACAGGGTAAGACTCTCTTTACCCTAGCGGCACACCCCCGTACATTTATGGGTCTAGTGTCCTCTCTCTGGTTTATGCTATTCTTCGAATCGAATACAGTAAAACATAGCATTTTGACAATGTTCAAAAATATCTCATACGCTGACAAGAAAGTTCTTGATGAGTAAATTCAGAAAATGTACTTGTTTGCAAGGCCAAAGCCAGTGCGGGCGGGGGGTGGAGCGCCCCCAGAAGGCCATTTGTCGGAAATTTCATCCTATCTGTCGGATTTTGTGTGATTTACAAGTCAACCTTTAAAAGATTTTTCCAGAGAAATGATGCATTGAACACGAATTTATTAAAGTTCGAGGATAAATGACGACATGAATATTGAATCTGCAGCCTCTTTTTGCTTCATATTCACTTAGTTTGAAGGTTGCAAGGTTGGATTGCAAAATAATTCCAAATTTTGGTTATTGAAGGAGTACATCAGTCATTTCACGCATGATTATGACGTACGTTCATAGAACTGGTGCTGTTGTTGTTGTTGTTGATTTCTAAGTCGGAAATTTTGGTTGTTTGCCCCCTATTAATTCGTTACTGGTATCGGCCCTGCTTGTTTGTGTCATTTGATCATGTCATTAACAAGTTATAAAGGGTTAAACTTTGGGTGCCCCCCCCCCCTTTGGAAAACGTGTGCTTTGATTAACTTGGTTTTGATATCCTTGGACTCGAACTACATTGCTATTACTGTTGCAGCACATTAGACTCGTTACATAAGTCTCAGTATCGCTCATTGAATTGGATGGTTATAAAAAGTCGGATTAAAAATATTGAACGAATACGAGGAATCACGTCGTAAGTCTAGCAGCACATACCTCGGTTAGTCCTCCAAGAGAAATCACAGTTTTGTATAATTTGTACAGATCGAGAGGTTGCTTTGCTATCGTTGGGATTCTAGTAACAGTTGCATCTACGAGAATGAAGATCAGTTACAAATTTGCACAAATTATCATTATAGAGTAGTTTCAGTACAGGCTATATCCCAGCTACATGTATTCTACTTGAGAAGCTCTGCCCAAAATTGCTAGAGGCCCCTAACAGCCTCTTCATTCGTGAGGACAAGTCAGCTCCTGTTGTTGGACTAGACTTACTACAATAGTCGTATTACTCCCCTGAATTTATATGTCGCTGCAACTAAGCGATAGCCACAACATCAATTCAATACAATGAGCGTAAGTGAAGGGACCATTGTAGTGAGTCCATTGTTGGACCTTCTCTGAATGAGTCGTTCAATTACCAATATTCAAGAAATTCTTAGTCAGGGTGTTCTTAAATCAAGAAATCTTAGGGGGGAATGGATTTGGGCCAAGTCAGCCCAAAGCTTTATGGGATCCTGGTTTCCATTTTCAGCCAGCCAATACGCCATATTACAGGGCATCTTTTGAGGACTGTTTTTACTGGTGGGAAATTGATGAAAAGAGAACAATAATTTACGTCTTCGCGTATATAGTAAAAACCCGCATAACCTACAGCCTGAAATTTATAATTTCTTACCTATAAATAAGAACCTCTTCACCCTGATTTTCTGTTCAGGTTCTTATTAAAAGATTTTGGTTTACACAAAAAATAAAGAAAACAAAATCGGCCATGAATTTTATCAATATAATATGGTGAAAGTATATTTCAATTTGCTCACAGGTGTAGACAAGGAGTCTTAATGTTCCATATAGTGTAGCTATATTGTGCATTAGTTATAAAGATGTAGCACAGCATTTACAGTTCATATCAAGTTTTTTTTATACCTATTGACCTAAACCCCCTGTTAAGAACCTACACCCTGATTTTGGAATACCCCCAAATAAATAAGAACCCAAACAGGCTGATTTTAAAAACATAGGTTCTTATGTGCGGGTTTTTACTGTATGTTAGCCTTTTCCTGATATCTAATTCAAGACCCATTTCCATTGGACCATGATTTCTTGGTTGTACATTTCCGCAAACACAGTGATACTTTTTGACTCATCCAGTATTTTATCTAAAAAGGCACTTCATTGGTGGGGAAATTAAGCATCACTGGTGGGGACTTAGAAGGGACTGGTGGGGAATTTCCCCATCGCTTTGTATGTTAAAAGATGCCCTGTCATATTCTGAACGAGTTTCTTATAAAAACGTGTAATAGGATGTGAAGTCTGCAGATTTATTTCATGCATCGAATTTGTTCATTTCTTTGATCGTCTACACGGATTTTGTAAGAAACTATTTATAAGAAACCAAACCCTCTTATCACTACAAAATTTAGAAAATTGAGTACATGAAGAAAAAATATTCAGGGGACCTTGTTAGTCTAGGGAATCCACAATATTTTCGCTTTTTTCTGGTTCTGCATTACTCGATATCACTTAAAGTGAATATGACGCGAAAATTTTTATTGTCCTACATTATGCATTAAACATCGCTGATCATGATGGTGTAGTTCATTTTCGAATTTGGACTCTCATTTCTTCAGAAAATGGGGTTGAACAGCCTCCACTTTGCATCGAAAAGTGGCGGTAATTTTGCGAGGTCAGATAGGTCCCTGTGACGTCAAGAGTTTGTGTGGAGACAAAAGCGTACAAGTTTCATACAGGAAACCATGATGAAATCCTTGATAAACACTGGCAGGTTTGGCTTGTTTAGTCACCCTTATAACCGAATAAAACTAAGGAATTTTACTCCTAGTTTCTTAAATGCCTCAAAAACTAAAGTTACAGTATTTTTAAACATTTTTCTCTCGTCAGTAGTAGTTGGTAATAAAGGCAATTTTGCAAGTTGCAGGACACATGGGCGGGACGATGGGATGACACGAAGGTACAAAAGCACGTCTTGCAAACTTTGCATATCTAACTTCTAACTTTATCCCCCACAGGCCAAGTTTTCAAAATAAAATAAATAGTCTTTGTTGCAAAAACTTTCGATATTTTTAGCTTTATAAAGGGACGAATTTCGGTACTTAATGGGACCAAGGCTTTCATTGGGAATGAAGCTTGACCAGGCTTATGATATCCAAGCTATAATTTTAGGCGGTTCTACCATCAAAAGACTGATCAGACAGGTCTTGCATCGGACTTGTCTTTGGATTAGTTCGACAGCAACTCGACAGCATGAATAACAAATTTAAAACTTACCGAGGCAAGGTTGTTGTTCAGTATCTTTGAGCCTCATAAAACTTCGACAAATACGAATATGGCCTAAACCTGTAGACATCGTTCACCAAAGACTCAACAAGCAGTGGTTATGGAATGCAGTCTCTAAGGCGATCTCGCGCTGATTCTGGCACACATAATCCTGCATTTTTCTTCCCTTCCTATAACATGTGGCTTTTTGGCACTGTAAAACATATGCAAAGATTCCTGCGATGTTAAGTTGTGACCTTGGCATTTCTGTTTACGATCTGAAATCGCCCAGTTGTGTTAATATGCCTATTGTATTTCATTGTTTTCTAACTGAGTCATGCTGAAAGCCCAGATCCAATATCCCCGCAGTTGAATACAGACCTCACCCGTTGAATCACAGAAAGTAATTGAGTGCTATTCTGTTGTTTCATAGAATTTAGGTGTACAACAGGCGACAATTAATTCCTAAAATAGTGTGAGAATATANGAAATAGAACAAATATATACTGACTATCGTAAGATCATTTTCAAATAAATTAAATCTTTAGCTTATTCTCGTGCTTAATTAATATATAGAAATAAAATATAAAAGGCAACATGTTACAGCGTCAAATAATTGTCGAAAATTATGTCTGATAGCTCTTCATTAATAACTATTAAAGGTAATACAATTTAATGAGTGATTCATTAATTATTGCATTTATAAGAAATATTGAAGTCTACGATATTGAAGGATATAGATTCGTCATTATGCTTTCAAAGTCTGTTGTAACACTCTCGAATTAGGCTGTCTTCCTTGATAATATATAATGAATTGTCGAAATGCTTTTAACAAGCAAGTTACAATCTTTTTTGAAGTAAGTTTTGAGAAATACAACTGGGATGAGGAAAAAGAAAAAACTTTAGTCAACTGGTGCGGGAAAATCATGATAAAAAGTCAAAGAATAAAAAACTAATGAAAATTCAGCAGCAAAAATCAAAACACATCTGCACCTAGCCATTTTACACAGCAGTGAAGTGACATTTTTCTCCTATGTTTCGCTAATATTTAACTTTGTGAGTGTATCTTAGACTAATGATATGAGTCAAAGTTTTGCTCCATTGAATTGAATTGTTATTTATTGTTACAGTCATTGGGGTATGGTTAGGGGGGAATGGAGCGAAAACAAGGAATCATGTAATAAGTCTAAGTGTATCTTTCATTGACCTTACCTCTTTTCCGCATGAAGTCAAAATAGTCATCTAAGAATTCCTTGCGAGCAGGATCGTCGTCGATAAAATATAGCTGTAATAAAGGAGACAACAAAGTTTAGCATATTTTCTTTACAGAGCCCAAGGGTGGGCATGTTGCAGTGAGGACAGTGGTCCTATGTATGTCCACATAACCGGCTTATTTCTCCCATACTATGTTAATGTCTGTCCCTAAAATCAGGTTTATTTTAAACTCTTTTCAACAACACCATTTTGCAAATAACTTAGACTGTTCATGTTCTTTAGATGTTGGTCAATATTTGTCCTCAAAATTGGGTTTCATCGGAGTATTATAAAAATGCATGTCCCCAAAACCAGTCTTTTTAAGAGCGGAATTTGTACCGGTACGCTGAAAAATGGATTGGTGAAGTCGTTTTTCCAAGCCATACATAGGACCACCAAAAACACAGCACATGCCCACCCTTGAGAGCCGAAAACACCAGATTAATGAAGGGTGTGTCTCGGAACGTTTCTGCATTTGAGAATTGATCCAAATCGAAATTCTACCGATGTGAAAATTTTCTATCGAAGAGTTGTCACCATGGCTCTAAACTTGGCGAAATTCTGACGCTTTATGAGTTATCTGGTTTTGAAGCATGCTGTAAACATTTGCGCGGAAATGCTATGAAGTCCATCTTCCGTTTACTCAAATTCTTTGACACTTGACATTGTTGAATATGCCATACCGAACTCTCGTGACAANCAAAAACACAGCACATGCACACCCTTGAGAGCCGAAAACACCAGATTAATGAAGGGTGTGTCTCGGAACGTTTCTGCATTTGAGAATTGATCCAAATCGAAATTCTACCGATTTGAAAATTTTGTATCGAAGAGTTGTCACCATGGCTCTAAACTTGGCGACATTCTGACGCTTTATGAGTTATCTGGTTTTGAAGCATGCTGTAAACATTTGCGCGGAAATGCTATGAAGTCCATCTTCCGTTTACTCAAATTCATTGACACTTGACATTGTTGATTATGCCATACCGAACTCTCGTGACAATGCACGTATCAAAAGTAAATTTGATATCGTAAAGTTAAGGCACCTTGGTAAAATTGATGCCATATTATAAAACCTATGGTTCAAAATAAGGTTTTTTCAAGTTGTGATTTCGAAACATTTGCGGCATGAACATAATTGTATCATTGGTAAAGATAATTTGATAGGTAGTAAAACCAATTTTTACTGATTTTTCAAACATGACAACCTTTTTCTGATTCACCCGGTAGTTTAGTGCTACTATGTGTGAACGAATAGTAAACTGTTACCCCACTGTTACATATCGCCAAGAAAAAGGTATTAAAGTCTGTCTCTAGCTGTCACGTGAGATTTGCGCTTGAATTTGATACAGACTTTATTTAGGTGGTAAGAAGACGTGATGACAAAGGTTTGGAAAAAATTAAAGAGGAGGGACAAGAGAGAAGTGGTTTTGCCTTATCTTCTGGAAGAGTCATCCCATCCGAACCTATGGAGACCCCATCTTATAGTGCAAGATCTCATATAAAAATTAGTTGTTGCAATTTGGGATTCTCGCGATTTACAGAGTTTTATAGCTTCTAAAATGGTGAATCTTTTTTTACTTAGCCGGTATTTTCGTGGTGCATAGATGGCGCGGAAATTGAGCGCGCATATGCGATATTCGTAAGTTTTAGCCCACTCCCCTTTAGCGATAATTCATCTCTTTGAGCATCAGCAACATTTTAAAATTATGGCAACGCTTGAATTTTTCATTCGTAGGCTATTCATTTTAAGATTTATTGTCTACATAAGCCCGGCTACAAAGCTTGAATCTTCAAACAGTTTCTTATATCATATGTTCTTAACAATATCATATACAGTGGCGGGCTACGGGGAGTGCATTTGCCCCTTCACTCCTGTCAAAAGATGGTCCTCGAGATTCGTTCAAAAATGAGGAGAAAGTAGCTGGGTATAGGTAGAGTAGGGTAAGAATTTTCCAAGAAATGCTGGAAAGTGACTAGGAGAGTCATTCTAAGCCAAAGTAAAGGTTTGCATTTTTAAAATTTTCTCAGACGTACTATCACAGAAAGTTTCAAGGCTTCCATTTCGGGGTCAAGCAAACATTGGATTGTGAGAAGCGTTCTAAGACAAAGTATAAAGGTCTTTGCGCAAAAATTTTCCCAAAGATGGTGATTCTTAGAAAATTGTTATAAAATTGTCAAAGTTTCCAATTGGTAAAGATGGGATAGAGATAGGGATCTAAGCCAAAGAAAATGATGTTTAGTCAAAAATTTTCCTGGGGATGCTAACTTTAAAAACAAATTTTACAAAATGTTCAAAAATTCTATGTTAATACCGGAAAACATGGGGTCGAGAGAAGCGTTCCAAGCCAAAGTAGACGGCGTGTCCTTAAAAAATTGTCCTATGGGGGCTTCGCCCCCAGACCCCTTCATTTTATTAACCCCCCAGTTAATTTGTCCTGGCCACGCCGCTGATCATATACGCTATGCTGCATAAACTTAGGCCCTTTTGATTTGTGTGGGCATAAATCTGCCGACCTTATTGCGCAAGTCTCTAAATTTCACCTTTCACCCGGTAACTAACATACGTTTCACCCAAATATGCGAGAACCAACATGTTAGATTCTATTTTAGAAACATGCGTTCGGGATCACACTTTAAAGCATATGAAAATAAAATTTGTACGCCCTTGAATGATGCGCTGGATGATAGGAGATGGAAGATAAATGGACTGGTGATAAACATCGAATATTGAAGTAGACTGTCTTCAACGCGGAGACAAAGAAGCCTGATAAAATACATTACATTGATAAATGTGTTATTGGAAATTGGAAAGGCAGACAAAATTAAAATTTATCATATTTTTATCTTTGATAACATCTTGGCTAGATTAAGGAAATTTAAAAACAAACTTTTCAAATAAGATTTGATCATTCTGAAAACATGTCCGACTTGATAAAATGATAAGTGACTCGCCCCAGATCCTTTTTCTAGAATTTTCGATGATTAGTGGTTTCGATAAAGAGGCTGCATTGAACAGGAGCTCTTGTCTGCCCTTCGTTCATGGGACTTACTCGGTAAAATCCAGCTCCCCCCGCCACCTTAGTACGGTACCAGTAGAGGAGTTTAAATGTTTATATTTCTGTTTATTGGATTTATAGACAGGATGACCTAACTTCACATTGTAACTCCTTGAATTCTCCATGAAGTAGTCGGGTAGTGAGGTCTTAGGCCATCCAAATTTCTTTCTGTTTATACAACCAAGCCTTTTACTCCAAACTCTCGTATTTCTTTCACGATGCTTTAAACTAAACGAGGTTATAAAAACTGATACAGGGTGGGCCTAATGAAGGAATCTTTGAATTAGAATTTAAAATAGACCTTACTGAAGTCGGCCATTCTGTTCCAAATTTATGAGGAATCTCCTCAAGACACCTCCTTCACAGTGGCGAAGCTAGCGGTCATGCTGGTCATGCCCAGCATGACCAACAATTTTCAGAGATATGAGTATTTTTGTTATACAAAAAAAAAATAATTTTTACAAAAAATTTCTTTAAAAATCGTTCACATCGATGTCATAGAACCATCACATCATAACCTACCACTTTCCGCAGTTTGATACCTTGGTCCCCTGTGTTAACTCATGCTCGGTTTGGAGAAGCACGACATATCATAGGGTTTCTATACTAATTCTGTTGCTTTCGCTGCAGATAATAATCCATGCAAGTACAATTTCGCTGTTTTCCGTACTGGTACCCTATGTTACATCATGCTCATCCTGAGAGAGCATGAGCTGGGTCATCATAATAATAAACATAGCGCGATTTGATTGGCTGAATCCGATCTTACGCATGCCTATTGCGCCGCTATTGCGCCAGTTTTCAACCCTTTGTCATGCCCATTTTCAAAAGCAGGAGGTTGTTGTTGTTGAGAAATGTTGATGAAAATAGATTTTGCCTTGGGATTTCACTGCGACTGACGGGCCTAATGGTACAAGCATAATGGTACAAGTTATAATCACGTTTCCATTCGGGGGAGTACGAAGATTCATTGGAATTTATTCCTGAGGGAGACATTCCCAGCTATCGAGGAAGTCTTTTGCAGCAAGACATGTCAGCGAGCAGAAGGTGATTGTCAACCAAAAGCCAACTGGAGCCAACTCCGATGCTTGTTCTGAAGACGAAAAACAGGTCGTTCCAAGAAGTCTGGTACACAAAAAAAGATTGGCTGTGTGGGAGCGAAGGTATGAAACGCCTTTTCTGTTGGCCGTGTTTGCTATTTCCACCTCTTCGAGCTTCTCAACCATGGGCTGAAACCATGTTTCCTCTCTGACTGCCAAAAACACGAGAGAGAGAGAGAGAGAGAG
>REGM01000044.1:1024068-1034820 GCA_004194415.1 Aurelia aurita
AGAGAGGTAGTTTTGAACCTTGGTGAGTTTTGAATTGAGAAGGAATAAAGCTATGATGAATGATAGAAATTCTCTGCTTTGTGAGATTTGAGCTCCACAAGGCAGTGATCTTTGGGTGCATGCCATATATCAGTGAAAATTGGGTAAGATATGGTCCTCCAAGTTCTCTTTAGCAAGTTATGTGTGACAGGCAGTAACGGATAAAACCGGACAGGATAGCCAAGATCATTTTGGCAATTCTACTTGGCTAGAATTGGTCAACCTCTTTAAGGCTGTCTGTGCCAAATTTTTAAATATTTCCAATAATAAAGTTGTTGGACTTGGAGCACAACTGAGAAAGATGTATAGAAATGCGAAACCAGCAGTAACCGACAGACTTGGGCCAGGTCATCTGCTTATGTATCTCTACCGAAAAATAATCTGTCGCTTTGTTTAAGTATTAAGTAAAACTGGAAGAAGACAGGAATGTAGAAAGGAGACACCAAGAAGTAGAACACAGGTTTGCGCTCCGAAAAATATTCCTTACTAGACAATAACGCTAAAGATGGCGGCCACGCAAAGCATGCCGGTAAAAAGCTCCCTGACGACCACCTAACGACATAGAAATTTTGGTCTGCCATTTCGATTAGCTAGATGTGTTAAAGTTCGGAACAAGTAATCAATAGGAAATAACAAATAGGAAACGTTTGTAATTCGAACGCGGAAACTTCAATTCGAATGCGGAAACTTCAATTCGAATCAAAATTTTACTTTTTCTGCTTTGGAAAGGTTTCCTTTCGAACCGTGTTGCATTCGAATTCAAGCTAGCTAGTCGAAACAGCAGACCAAAATATTTACGGCGTTAGGTGGTCGTCAGGGAGCTAATTACCAGCATGCTTTGCAGCAATACACAACAGAGTCTTTGGAGCCGCCATCTTTAGCGTTATTGTCTATTAGAGGTTTCTCTAATATCTAAATCAGGCGCCCCGCACTAATACCTGGCGTCAAAAAGAACCATTATCGTAACGTCATTGTGCCCGAAAAGAGACGCCGCCAATTTGTTTTATTAAATGATTGTTTTTGGATTTATCACTGTTTAATAATATGAAAAGTAATCTGTTAAAAGATTCAATGTAACATCATTTCGTTTTCATTTCCATCAATAAAATGTTTTAACAATTAAAATATGTTTTGCAATCGTCTCAATAACAAGCCGAAACGCTTTCCACGATCCTAGAGAACCGTCAATGATGATAGCATAGCTAACCAGTTATATAAGAACGTGGTTTTTGGGGGCGTTACAAAACTTTATGTAACCCGCCAGTTCGGTCTCTCTATTTCATAAAAAGGGGTGAAAAC
Source organism: Aurelia aurita (assembly GCA_004194415.1). Classification (NCBI taxonomy): domain Eukaryota; kingdom Metazoa; phylum Cnidaria; class Scyphozoa; order Semaeostomeae; family Ulmaridae; genus Aurelia; species Aurelia aurita. The sequence continues at coordinate 1,025,407 of REGM01000044.1, forward strand.
GATTCGATAAATTTTGTTCTCCGTCCTACTCCAAAAAGTAGCAAAAATGATCACAGTGGTACTCAGAGCATAGCCTCCAAATCTTTAAAAAACATTAAAGCATAGCCTCCAAATCTTAAAAAAACATTGAATGGATGGTTAATGCATTTTCTGTTTAATTTAATGGCTTAAAAGGAACTTGAAGTACTTTGCTATAATCCTATATGCAGCATTTCTAATATCTTGATTATTTTCAGGATAACAGCGGTTTTCTTATTATTGAAAGAACTCGTGAAAAGTTTTGAAAGAAATTAAAATGATCCTAGATCCTAAATCAAAATAGGAAAAACGGTACAAACTTCAAGAAAACCATTGTTTATGAAGGTTTTTATGAAGCTGTAAGCAGAAATCTGTAGCTTTTCTAGTTTACGATTTAGCAATTTGATGGAGTCACATTCTCAAAACTGGCCCAAGCAAAGAAGACGCAGTGATTCCGAATATAATCGAGATATCAGAAATGCTACATAATAGGATTATAGCAAAGTACTTGAAGTTCCCTTCAAACCACTAAATCAAACAGAAGATGCATCAGATGCATTAACCATCCGTGCAATGTTTTTTAACGATGCCAAAGATTTGGAGGCTATGCTGTACTCAGATCAGTTGTAATCTACGTTTCTCAAGTATCGTTTTGTCATTTACAACGCTCCCTGTCATAATTATTTAGCATCCTTGGCTCCGCAGTGACGTATCGAGCCACCTTTGTCATCAACAACCAAGTCTATCTTGGAGTTCAAAGAACTCAAGCCTGGCTGTGATAAAAACTGCCGTGCAAAGTCAATAGGCTTTGACAGGCATCAAACCATATTTGGGTAACTGATGTAAACAGGAAATACTGATATCTGATTGGCTAGACTTCGACCGCAAAAGTGTCAGTCGTCCTTCTTACGGAGATACTCGATAGAAATCTTAACGAACGTGAACAGAGGAAAATAAAAGATATTTCTTTACTCAAGCAGATTTGCGACTAGATGGTCCATATAAGGTTTTCAGGCCTAAGCACGACGATGCCCTAGTCAACAACAAGTGCCACCGCTTGATGCCTCCTTTAACGATGAACGTTGCCTCTGAGATTTCAGTTGGTTCAATCATCTCCAAAACTAATAAGGCAAGGCACATAAGGCCACATAAGAGTGAATTCTGATAACAAAACAGAAAACGTAGGTCTACAGAATGGCTAAAACTTTAGCTCCAGGTCAAAGTGTGGTAACTTTCCAAATCTTGTCCAAAAATATTGTGGCTATTGTAACCCGGGGATCTAGATGTTCCTAATTTAGCTCCCATACATTTACGTCAGAGAAGTTATTTTGGCATTCTCTCGACTGTCTCCTGTCTCTTCCCTTTTAAATCTAATGCTCCAATTTCCTCCCCTTTACAAAACCCTGTAATCAAATGGAGCCAAGAAATCGAGTCGATGTTGATTTTTGTAAAAACTTTGATAATTGGTAATAATATTACATCTCTTGAGCAATCATGGCAAATAAACCTGCCCCCATTTCTAATTGCACAGATTTCTTATCGCAGGACGTGGCTCGCATTGCAGGATTCGGGTGATAGGTGCAATGACGTCAAGGTATGCAATGGTAAATAGGCTTGTCTATGAATAGATCAAACAAAAAACACTCAGACACAGCATTGTTTCTTTGGCTACCTATTGTTCACGGCGCGTGTGCAACTTCGATTTGAATGAGATATTTTTAGATTTTCTTGCTCTTTGCAAATGCAAGCTTTTAACCTTGCACAAACCCCTTTAATGATCGAGGGTTTTAGGGACAATTTTATCGTGCAAATGAAAGATTGGTCTTCGTTGAAGAAAAAAATGTCAAAACACTCGACAGGGGAAGGGAGCTGCTTAGAGTTTTTACCCATGAGCGAAATTTACGANAAATGGAGCCAAGAAATCGAGTCGATGTTGATTTTTGTAAAAACTTTGATAATTGGTAATAATATTACATCTCTTGAGCAATCATGGCAAATAAACCTGCCCCCATTTCTAATTGCACAGATTTCTTATCGCAGGACGTGGCTCGCATTGCAGGATTCGGGTGATAGGTGCAATGACGTCAAGGTATGCAATGGTAAATAGGCTTGTCTATGAATAGATCAAACAAAAAACACTCAGACACAGCATTGTTTCTTTGGCTACCTATTGTTCACGGCGCGTGTGCAACTTCGATTTGAATGAGATATTTTTAGATTTTCTTGCTCTTTGCAAATGCAAGCTTTTAACCTTGCACAAACCCCTTTAATGATCGAGGGTTTTAGGGACAATTTTATCGTGCAAATGAAAGATTGGTCTTCGTTGAAGAAAAAAATGTCAAAACACTCGACAGGGGAAGGGAGCTGCTTAGAGTTTTTACCCATGAGCGAAATTTACGACGAATTGTCTTCCTTATAGCCAAACAACCAGCATAATATAAACAGTCTCTTCAAATAGATTAGAATATCTTCTTCCAAGCTAGGAAGCTTCAACCAATATCTCTACAGCATGACCCCAAAAAAGTGTTGCGGTGTCTGATTTGGAATAGGGCCCAAGGGGGGGGGGCACATCGTTTTTAGCGATTTTGCTCCCAAACAGGGTATCCTTTTTCACAAAAGTTCTCCCAGAGCGGTGTATAGGGTGTATAGTTTTGAAATAATTGCTCTCGTACAGGATTTTGACAAGGCATTTGCAATTTTGCTATTGTTGTTTGCCAGTTTGCTCCCAGACAGGGTAGTCAATTTGAAAAAAATTGCTCCCACACAGGGTGAAAATTTCAATATCTCAGAGGTCAAGTGCCCCCCCCCCCGGGGAATAGGGAAGACAGACAAAAATGTCAAACGTTTTCTTCTTTCCAATTCTAAATTAGATTTTGAGATTTTGACACTTTGTTGATTGCCATAGATTTAAAACTCTTGGAATTCTAGGCTCGAAATAAATAGATTCTGCCAAGTAAAAATGTCCGCGAATAAATATAATATATATATAATTGAAGTGTTTTGCATGAGTAATTTAGCGTTATCCCAAATCTCACGAGGGTCTAAACATTTTTTACAAAACTTTACCATCTTTCTTCGGGGCTCTTGATTCGGGGAATCCTAGACCAAAAAATATAGATCTAAGTTCTTAAACTACCAGAAATTTGAAAATAAATATGTCAAAAATTCTATCGCTCTTCTCTATATCACTAGGGTACTATATCACTAGCGTCTATAAACTGAAGGGACGTTTTTGGAACACTTCGTACAGTTTCTTGATTCTTCTCCAATGGGTTTTGAATTTTTGGATATCTGGATACAAGACGATATATGAACCAAAGTGGGTTGGTGGGTACCAGAGATGAAAAAACCTCACAAACCTACAAACCTGGTTTGGAGGAACGTATAAGCAATGGATTGAGGAAGGTTATGTGATAAAATGAGAATTCTAAGCCAAAGCAAAGAGCGTGTCTTCAAAATTTTTCCTGGGGATTTGCCCCCACACCCCCTCATTTCAGTACTCTCCAGTTAATTTACCCTGGCCATGCTGTCACTGATATTATTGAAAAATATCATCCAAAAATTGTTTTGGTTTAATTTGTTGTGGGAGTGCGAACCCTTTCTTGAATTTCTCTTTCTAAAGTTTGGGCCATAGTTTTTCAAGCCGCGTAACGGTCCTGATATATCATGGGAAGATCAATCATTACCTGATATATCATGGGAAGATCAATGATATAAAAGCTCTTTTTTCGTTGTTTTGACCAATAGTTAAAACGACAAAGGTTGAACCTTGAATTCCAGGTTTGGAGGAAGATCAGGGACTTTTTGCAACTCTGGACTGGGTACTAGGGAAGGTGAATCTGAGGATGGAAATTAAAAGGAAAAGTGAACCCATACGGTGAACCTACAGGCCTCGAAAGATTATATGGAGCTGGAAGAGTTGAATAGACCATTTCGCAATTAGGAGAAAGGGACCGGCGAGATTAAAAATCCAGGTAATGGCAAAGTACGATGTCATTGTTGGTTAGACAAGAGAAGCAAAGCATGGCGTACTTTTGGTAAGAATTTGTGTGATGAATCTAAAAAAATAAGAAAGGGCAATGCAACAAACTCCATCATTAGGAAGAGTGGTTTATACGGACTATACTTAGAGCAAGTCTAATGCAACAACAACACAAGATAAACGAAAGTTTGGACTCTTGGATAAGTGTTTATATACCAAAAGAGAAACCTCAGCAGTTGCAATGATTATTGAGTTACAAAGTACGCCTCAATCTACGAAGTAGACGAACGACAGTGCGACTTTAGCAGAGCAAGACCATTAGGCATTATAGATATCAGCTGCCCTACTGGCCCTACTGTATATCTTATATTTTACATCAAACAAAATGTGGTGGGAAAGCTCTCAAGCAAGACAGTTCTGCGATATCGACTGAGTTGCTGGACTGCTATTTTATTCCCAAGAGCAAAAACTGAGCAAAACTGTATATTGTGATAAATGTATTCCTCCAAAATACCTTCAGCCCTCTTCTGTTTTTACAACCAGGAACATAACCGTCCATGCAAGAACATACAACGATTTATAAAGAAACGCAAGACAACAGTGGATCCTGACAAGAATTTATGCATTTCTAACTCTTTTTCTTACTTTTTAAACTTTTCCAACTGTTATTTAAAACCTTTACTATTCTTAGATCTTATAATAATAGACCATCTCGCCAGGTTTTCTTCATCTCTCCTTGCTAGAGGCACTACCTTCCATCTCCTACCATACTTTGAAAATTAAACATTGTAACTGTACGGTTAACTGGGAAGTAGAAAAGAAATATGGAACATAGAAGCTCATAGAAGGCATAATTCTGATACTTGTGGAGCATTTCCGATCATTTCCGATATTAACTCTATCTTATTTGCGGCCTGCGGCTATTTTGCAATTGTGTACAAGTAGATATAGTATTGATTTTATAAAGGATTCGAAATGCATATTGCTCTAGTCTATTTCGGAATCAATAATAGAACAACTTTTGGCTTAATACCTCCGTTTTTTTACTTTGAAATATAAATGAGCAAAGAAATCCCAAGTTGATAATTTCCGATTTTGTTAGAGGCTTGCAGATATTCTTGAAATAGCTCTATTTTGATCTTAAAAAACATCTTTTAAGCATTTACCTCCGTAACGCAAGTTGAACATAAAGGTTCAGGATGATGAGTACAACAAATATAAGGGGGTATGAAAATAGGATAAATCTATTACCTGTTTGATGCGGTCCATAATGGCAGCAGCTCGTTGCTCTACCGAAATGGTATCTTGACAATTCATATTTTGATGGTTAAAATGGTTGCCTCTTGCAATATCCATGTAATGATGAGAGGATGTGGAGGGGTCCTCATGAAAGTCCCCTGGCTGCCTGGAAGAGGGGTATACATCTTGCATCTCCACCTTGACGATATCATCTTCATCTGAATGGTCCTCCATGATCAAAGAGTGTAGTGCCGTTCTCCTCCTGTTCAGGTCTCTTGAGAGTGTGGTTGGGTGATGAGCAGATATTTCAGTTGTGCGAACAGTTTTTTCGGGAAGAAGATTTCCCCTCGCCGTCCCACGCTCAAGTAATTTTGATAATATTGTGCTCGGACTGATTATCGTTTATAATTTGAACAGGCGCAGTAGACCGAGCCGTGCGGCATAATTGATAGACCACAAAGTAAAGGAGATCTGATCATACTATGATGAAAGTTGAACACGGCTGAGATAAATTGTTCCAAACATTCAACCCGCGTCGCAAATCTGTTCAAGATAACTGAGATTATCAGAAACGGACAGCTTGGAGAATTTCAGAGTCGACAAATAATCGATTTTGATAAGACGTTGGCTTTTGCAAAGAAGTCTTCGTGTTCGGAGGGGCAGATAAACATTTACAGATATCATCCCGTCATCAGTCTCGAATATGATTCAAGAAACAATCGCCAATCCAATAATGCGGTCATTTATAAGTCTAAAAGGTATCATTTATCATTGAATGGAGAGCTCGCCGTGGCGTCACCTGATATCTGATTATTGTGTGTTCCGACAATTTGGCTTCGAACAATGCACATATCTTAAATTGGTCTCTTCATCACATTATCTCTGAATGGACATTTTCAATGTGTTCTTGAATTATTATTACTTTCTCTAGCCCTTGGCGACTAGATTTAATTATATATGCGCGCAGGGAACTTAAAATTCATCAAGACGTTTTAATCGAAAGTAATTATTGTGTGAATATCAGACTCGCTAATCCCTGAGCAAATTTAGGCCGCCAACGTTAAATCGCAAGATTTGACTCGTGAATCCTCCACAAATGTTTCGAAATATCATCACAGCCCAACAACACAACATCAAAATCATTTCATCTAGTTATTCAATATTTCCTGACAATCCATGATCCAAAATTGGGGTTAAAATGTCGGGAGTGATTGTCTGGCAAGCACGTCAGATGTCGCGACTAGCAATTTACGTTGATTTCTAAGCCTGTCTGCAAAACAATGGATTTTAGATCAATTATGTGATAATCAAAGTAATTATGTAAATACTAGTTCCAGGCTTCCTTTTGAAGCTGTTTGTTAAGCCACAGACTTGATAAGATCAATGAGTGAATGGTTGCGCGATTGAATCCTAATGATTCGTGATCTGATCAAATCAATCAAATCAAAATCAAATTTAATCAGACTTAAGGCCGGTTTACACGATCACTTTTTCCTAAATTTTTCCTAAAATTTTTCTAAATTTTTCAACATTTAGCAAAAAGTTATCGTGTAACAGGCAAACATTTACGGCGAAGCTTGATCTTATCACCTGTTTTTAATCNCACCAGACGCCACCAAGAAAGCTTTCTAGAGGAATTCATCATTTTCAATTCATCAAGAGAAAAGAGCGTTTGCAAATTCCAGTTGAATTTTCAATTTAAGTTCAGGCCTCATTCAAGTAAAGACGCTTCAATTTTTAGGTCAGATGGGCCAGTTGGGCGGTTTTACAGAATGTTCTTTCAAACAGAAAAGATGATTCTGTTTGTACTGGTTCTTTGCCGGGGGAGGGGGGGGTACTTCATTAGCGGGTCAGACGGGGATGTGCGCCAGTTTTGGGGTAGTTTTCGGCATGAAAATTCTGGGATTGGGGTATACTTTCATTGGGAATACTCTCATGACTACCAAAAAGCTAATATATTTACAATTTACAACCAAAACCTAAAAGATACGCAAGATAATGTACTAATGGTACTTTCAGCAGTTCTAGTGGAGTTGAACGTTACCCTGGGTGCCAGAGCCTTATTTAAAAAAAAAAACCTATGAGAGTTAAAGTTAGTATATTACTTTTGTTGAATAGGCTACATACAGTAGGCAGTCCTTGGTAGCAGTAGTACTCGCAAAATGATTGAATGACAGTGTACTTACCTTTTCACAGTTTGACATTTCAAATCATTCTATTTCCTAACGATTCCTAAAGCTTCTGTTTCATGAATTTAAAAACTTAATTTAATTGATATAGGCTGTATAGGGTACGTTCTTGTCACGCTGTTCTTTATTGAGGGCAGATGAGATGCGGACATTTTATGGGTTTGGGGACGACTACCCTACCCTACCCTCCAATTCTCGCCAAAAAATCGGAAAGATTAGCAGCAACGATGGACTTTCGGAAATCGTACGCTTCAGTCGGAAATGATTTGGCTATTTTCTCAATTTCCTCCATTTATTGGGGCTTTCCAATAAATGGTGTCACTTCCCCAAAGCCCAATAAATTTCTCCGGCAAAGAAAGAAGCTCCCCCTCCCCACTGCCCCTCCCCCACTGATCAGTGCCCTCCTCCCTCAGTCTCAGCTTGGCAACGAGGCAGATGCAAAGTCATCACAACAAAAATGGCGCCAGCTCAAAAAGAAATAAATTTCCGACGACTGCTTGGAAAATGCGAGAATATGGTTTCAGATGCGCAAAGGAATGGTGGAAACTTTGAATGGAGGATAGAAAAGGTATGCAGTGTACAGATTTTGACAATATAGTGGGCAGAATGAGGAAGAAAGAGGCGAAAACCAGCCTACTACACACACGACAAGAAAATTTAGGCCCATTAATATTATTATTAAATTACCGTGTCTATTTTTATCTTAACTTATGCAAGACTTTGTGTGGAATGGCATGATCGATATCTTGGCTGGAGCATGTTATTGGATATCCAATAAGATCCAATATTACTGCTTGATTACTCATCAGTGATGAGATGAGGAGAGAATGAAGGTCGAAGGGCACATATAGACTAGTAGACAGCTAGAGGAGGTTCGTCCTAAATCGACCACTTTTCATTAAACGAAGATTTGCCGCTAAGTGAAAAAAACTTTGGAGAGAAATTCACCTTGAATAGGCTCCTCAACTTGTGATACAAACCTCACAGTGAGATCTGCATCATTCGTTTGCTTGTTGTCATAATAATAATAATAAAATTTAGTGCGAAATATAGGCTAGTAGCCTGTCTACTACTAATATACATGGTCAGCGGTTTTCCGCCATTATGTCTTTAACAATTCGTTTCCAGTCTCTCCTGTTTGCTGTCATCTCTTCTAGAACTTTCAATGTTTTGTCAGCAGAATTTGTTTCAATGTCTATGTTGATGTTTTTTAGCGATAAGTCTTTCTCTATCAATTTTATCCACGTAGTGGGCGGTCTTCCCACTTTCTTTTTTGTCTTTTTCAGGCTTTCATTGAGAGCTATCTTTGCTGGAGTATCGTTTTTTAGGCGCATAAGATGGCCCAGCCAATTTAATCGTCTCCTTCTGATTGTTGTACTCCATGGCTCTGATCCTGTTTTTTTATATAGTTCGTCATTACTGATCTTTTTTGGCCATCTGATATTTATCACCTGTCTTAATAGTCTTCTTTGGAAGGAATCAATTTGGTTTTCTAGTGTTTTTGTGACTGTCCATAGCTCGGAATTATACAGGAAATTTGATGCGCAAAAAGCATTAAATGTTCGAAGCTTCAATTGAAGGGATATCTTTTTGGATTTGAATATCGAGTTATATGCCGCCAGGCTGGGGATGGTCAATCCTTTTCTTCTTTGTATATCTGCCTGTGTGTCTAACTTACTCCCTAATAGTTTGCATTCTTTCCAATTTGGTTCCTTATTTTCTACTTTTGGTGGTTTATATTTTGTAACCCAATCAAGTTCTGACCAGCATATGGTGTCTTCCTTTAGTTTCTTTAACGTTTCTGCAGTTGGTGGAGGTGGAGGCATCTCGGGTCTTGGTATCTCATATCGCTCCGTTTTTGATGTATTTACTTCTAGATTATATTTTCTTAGTTGAGCTGGTATCTTATCTTCTATTTCATCGATTTGTATTTTTGATGTGCCTATAAAGGTCAAGTCATCAGCGTATTTGGGTTTAATGCAAAAT
>REGM01000044.1:1035456-1140137 GCA_004194415.1 Aurelia aurita
TTTTTTTTTCATCATTAGACCTTAGTTTGGTCTTCATACAAATGTCCATGCTGACCCTTAAATTGAAATTGATCACTTCGGTAATTTTTGTAAAAAATCACCCTCAAGTTTGGTCACGCGAGTCACGAAACATGAGTCACAGTAGAAAACTGGTCTTTAGAGTTGATTTTAGGTAGAAAATATAAAGAAAATTGTATGTTTATTTGGGTACAAGGTCTATACTGGTTATAAACATTTAAAAAATACTGGTTTTCCATGAAAAAGCTCAACAGTAAATTTGACAGAACAAGATTTTGCAAACATATAGGAAGCCTTTGAGAGATTTTGAGAAGCCTGAAAACCAACTTTAAAAGGACAAAATTTGTCAGGTTATTGAAGTTTGTGACCCTATTTGGGTCACACTTCTGTAAAAAAGTTCTCTTTTTAATGTTACACTTCCAGCAAAAGATTTAAACTGAGTTTTCTTTACGTAATTCTCACTTGTCACGCGAGTCACATTTTTGGGTCACACGAGTCACGCTGCATTGGTTCTGTTATTTCTGAAAGCAACCATATTTTAAATCAAATTTTATGCTCATGTGGTAGCTTAATGACCACTGGCCACTTCTCAAAAAGTTTTGTCAAAAAAGATGTTAAACTTTCTCAGGAAAATTAAGATTAATAACTTCAAGTGAAGAATTTGCAAATGTGACGGTCACATGAGTCACACCAAATAAACCAAAAAATTTGCATTAGTAAGCATGTTTTTTTTGGGGAAAAGATTGTCAGCATAGAGAATGGCTTAAGGGCATTCTACCACTGTATCAAAATCTTTGAAAAATCAATACAATTTTAGTAGACAACTAGTTATATGTGTGACTTGGTCACGCGAGTCACTATGGAATGGCTGTTATATTTACTATATTTAGTTCTGTTCATAACCTCATTAGTGAAAGTGCGGTTGATTTACGACTATATACAACTATCATTTAATTTCTGCTGGAGAATGGCCTTCTTGTTTTGAAAAGTTAGCTGTTTAAAGACAAATATTACATTCCCCGTTTATCCATACACTTTTCTTAACGATTTTGGGTATACTGAAAATCGCCCGCCTGACTATACCGAGGAGAGCGATGTACCGCTCGCCTGCTAAAATGCTCACGGCCAGGCCTGAAGAGTTGAAGAAAACAGTCCTGAAGCCTATTGCATTTTAATTGAAAGACATATCGAGAAATAGCTCAAAATAGATATGGTGTGTGGAAACATCAAAGAAAAAGTGAACTGTACTTACACCTTCGTTGCAGGTAGGCCAACTTCAAAACATTATTGTGACTCTTGTGAGCAACACAAAACAGTGAAAGCGAAGAAATATCAAAGAGGTGACAACAGCAAACTACTTTCGCTCGTTTTTTGGTGAGACTAGGCCCAAACTCCTTCAATTTTCAAACTTTCAGGTCAGGCAGTTCCACGGGTCGGAATCCATTGGTGGTCAATTTAGGGCGAACCTCCTCTAGGCTAAGACAGCAATAAAGAACATTTTACATGACATGTATTAATGAGTATGTAATATTCTTCTTGCATGGCTGTCGTTGAATAACCGATAACAGGCTCCAAGATACTGATCATGCCATCCCACACAATGTCTTGCATAAGGTAAGATAAAAATAGACACAGTGTGTACCTTTTCAGTATCAAAAATTCTAATATGTATTCAGGGCCAAAGCCTGTGGGGGCCGGGGGCAGAGTGCCCCCCAGCAGGCCGTTTGTCGGAAATTCCACTCTACCTGTCGGATTTTGTTGTGATTTACAGATTTTGAAAGATTTTGTCGGAGAAATGATGCAATGAACACAAATTTATTAAAGTTCGAGGATAAATGACGACATGAATTTTGAATCTGCAGCCTCTTTTTGCTTCATATTAACTTAGTTTGAAGGTTGCAAGGTTAGATTGCAAAATAATTCCAAATTTTGGTTATTGAAGGAGTACATCAGTCATTTCACGCATGATTGTACGTATGTTCCTACAACTGGCATATTGTTGCTGTTGTTGTTGTTGCTTTTGTCGTCGAAAAATTTTGGTTCTTTGCCCCCCTATGAACCCATGGCTGGTGTCGGCCCTGTATGTATTTTAGGTTTAGTTCCAATGCCAATTGATTTTTAAAAAATGCAAAACATTTGAAATATTTCTTGTTTACATTTTTGCATGGAAGCATTTGATCTTTTGGCAGACTTTGAAAGCTAAATAAAGATACTCATTAATTAAATGTTTACAGGACATGAATCCAAGTCTAGTAGACAGATAAATTTTGCAAGTCAGATGGATATATTGATTCAGAGAAAGTTCATAATTTGATCTTCATTCTTTTTTGTAGTTTCTTGAAGCACTTGCTGTTCAGCTACAAGAGATTGGAAGGCTGACTTGGTAAGGTGGTTTCTAGTTAATATCACTGCAGTGATTTTGCAGATCAAAGAGGAATCCATTTCTTCGTGAAATGATATTGAACTGTGGAGATTATGTTAGAGATATCATTAATACATAACTGTAAGGAACAGGTACCTAGTAGAAGGCAATTTGTCATACAATAAATGTCCTTTAGCAAAACAACGAATACCTTAGTCGCATTACAATTTAACAATGAATTATACATTCCCAATCCCAAGAAATTACAGTACAGGCCTGTGTGTACATTAAAACTGTTGTCATGCCTAAGAATTCTTGAGTACATTTTTAATTTCTTCTGAATTTTTGTGTAAAATTTCAAAAAATTATAAAAAGTCTTTTATACCACTCAAGAATTCTTATCAGATTGTGAAGAATTCTTGAAAATCCTTAAGAATGCTTGAGAAATCTTATCATGTTAATGTTCACAATGTCTGCATTGTATTTCCTCATTAAAAAATTGCCCAAAAGAAGTTCTATTTTTTACTTTAGCTAAATGCCTCATTTCTGCACAAATTATGGTATCCTTTCTATTTTTATAACCAATTCATATTGAAAACTTGGATCTTTCATGAAATTTCCTGTTACTATTTTAGCAAACCAAGTGATGACATTCTCAGGGAATACAAAAGAAAAGTAGAATTTCTACAAGGGATTGTCCAGGCTGAGAAGTTAGTAAGTACATAGTCTTACAATTTTTGCCTCAAAAGTTTTTAGAAGGTATATACACAGCAGTGGCACTAGACTGGTGAATCTGGTGTGTCGAGCACTCTCATTAATGCCAACAAAACTTGTTGAAGTGCCAACAACAAAGCATTGCCTTCCCCAAAACAAGATTTGAAATGTAAATTTGACATATGTGGCGATGATAATTCCCTCTACTAAGAAAATTCCAAGAGAAGATTTTAAAAGAAAGAGAATTCTATAAGAACATTCAGCTACAAAAGCAACCTTTTTACTTTCAAACTCTGCTGAGTGGCAAAATTATGGAAAAGCAACTTTTCTGCAACCTGGTTACGAGGGCCAGTTTCCTACGTCAATACTGACCCTGGTACCAGGTAGGTCAAATTTACAGTTTGATTGGCTACTTGATAACAAAGAGCGTATTAATTATTCGAATAATTCATTTCTAACGTTGCATAAATTATAAATTACGTAATGTTATCGTCGCGTCCAGCAACGTCGGAGTTGCTGCGAGCTGCGAAAACACGAAAACTTTTCTATGTATGCCTGAAAATGAAAACAGACTCAAAGCGACGCAACAAACAAACTAAGAATTTTGCTCCATACAAACTAGTGACAGACCGGGGGAACTTTAAGAAATTACAGAAGAGTAGCAGACGAAACTTTAACTGTTGGACAGACTTGCTAGCCCGAAGCCNTTCAGCCCTACGATACAAAAACGTAATGAAAAATGAATGAAAGGCAGTTCTAAAGGTATACAATTTTAGAGTGGGCTCTTTATCGTAACAAGGGATGTTTTGGCAATATTATAGCTAGATGGAGTTGATTTTATTAGCTGTGGCGCTCGATCAAGGATTATAGGACATTTTTGTGGATTTCGTGAGAACACAATTCTATAAAATTGCATTTATCTTGAAAATGATGCGACCTCTGATGCGACCGATTTTAACCAATTAACTCTTTGCACCTGGGTTATCATGTTAGCAGCACATTAAACATGATTTGGAAAGCAATCTGACGAAAAATTGGAAAAATAACAGACCCACAAATATCTAAAAAATGTTCTGAGTCACCCGATAATTGAAGTTATTTTCTAATTCGTTACAAAAACAGTCTAACACAAGATATAAACTCAAGGTATAGTAGGCTCAGTCTAGTGAAAACATGACGAACGCAGTGTCGAGTACCATTCTAAAATCTCGTTACTTTCAAGATATGGGTTGATGGGGTTGATAGGGTTGATATGGGTGGGAGGGGGCAGGTCCAAAATACAATATCACTGTCGAACTGTGATATTCCTAGCCTCGTGTCAACTTTATATACTTCATATTCCCTTGGGTCCTTCCTAAACAGTCCTGCATTAAGCCAAGCTCTAGGGGGGACCTTTTCTACTCCTTACGTCTCCTGGGATCAGTAAATTCATTTAATCTAAAAAATTTGATGAATTCCTCCTGATCTGAACGTTTCGATTTTGTTTAAATGTGTCAAAAACTGAAACCAAACTGTGAAAAAACTGTATCAAATGTTTGAGAAATATTATGAATTTAGATGATATTATTTTAGTTTTGTGTTTCGTAGCTATTTCATTTTGTTCTCAGGCAATGTCTTCAGTGAAAACAAAATCATTTTTGTTACTTTACCCCAAAAGGTAAACATTTAAATATTTAGAATATTTTAATTTAATTATGTTGCTTCTATGGTAACATCTTGAAAAATCGCCCGTTTTTCATGATGTGATTTTTCTCTCTGCAGAGGGCAAGCGTTAGAAGATGACACGACAAAGGAAAACATAGATGACATCATGAAACATCATCACCAGGCTCAAGAAAAGGTTGCGGAGGAGATGATTAAAATGGCACAAAGTATGAAACACACATCAATCACAGCAAGTAACATCATTAAAGCTGACAAAGAGGTAATTTTTTTGCATCCACATTTGATGGAATTTAGCAGAGATAAAAGGTGTCCCAAAATTTGTCTCAGCGTTTGTTTGATTGACTGAAATACAGTAACATCCCTCATTAAAAATACGCCTTTATAGGAAAGTGAGACACTGCTTTCCAAAAGAGCAATGAGATTATAATAGAAATTATTCCAAAATAATGGGGCTAGATCCAAAAAACCGTTTTTTAAATGTGGGACCCCACTGTAGTACAAAAAGGAGGCCGTTTGTTATCTAGGGCGAGCAAATCAACTGGATAGTTAGACCTGTAAAGTAATTTGGTCGTACAGGGGCAGATACCGTTTCTTGGCTAGTTGTAATTTCGGCCGGATTTTCGGTTTTGCCGGATATCCGGTTCCGGCCGGAATTTCGAAGGTTTGGCCGGATTTTTGCCGGATTTTTTAAGTTTGTGTTAAACTCAAGAAAGACGTACAAGGTTTTCTATAAAAGTTGAAAATCACCCAAATTTGAAAATAATACATAGTACGCATTTGAATTTCAGATCTTTTTCACACAATCATCCTATGTTTGGTCAGATCTCATAGAATATTCCCAAGCAATACTATATTTATCAAACATTGCGATAATACGAAGGAACAAAAATAACTTTTCTTCCAAAAATAGAATTCTTTTGACAGACATACTGTATGATGACCGTTAGAGAGAGGCACATAGAAAGATCCTGAATTTACAGAGACGAACATGATCAAAGCGTAGGTTCGCAAACAAAACTTTGATCAAAAGGAGAGTAAAATCCTACATTAATTTGCTCACACGTAAAAGTATTTATCTTACCAACTAACTAGGAAAATATCTAGTACAATTGACTTTCCGTAAAACCTTTCTACTGACGAAAATGGGGGCATTCAGTATTAGATAGTGTAGTAGGATATTTCATCTCTCTCTCGGATGGAAAACATTGTAAAGTCATTTCTCTTACGATTTGCGTAATAAAATCAATTCGCTAGGCCGAACACTGCATTCCAACTATTCCATTATGAAATCCTCATTCTTTTGGGATTTTTCTCTCGAAAGTCTGCCAGCTCTACCGTTTTCAGAATGTGTATTATTTTGGCAATTTCATCTCCAACCTCTCCAATCTCCACCGTTTCAGAAGGCGTATTCTTTTGGTAACTGAAATTTTCTCTGCGAAGATGCGAAGTGTACCTTTCTCAGAAGATTTCTGGAAGTTCAGATGCCCAAAAGAATGCACCCATGATTCAAAAATGTTACCTTATGGACCGATTTACATTAATGATTTAAAGGAATATAAGCCTAAGGCTACAACAAGCTACAACGTTTGTTTGTTATTGAGATAAAAGATACGTCTAAATGCCAAGGCAAGTTGTTTAAACCGACTGAAAACTCCGTGGAACACTCTCCGCACACAACTAATGAATCTCCAGAACACAAAATTGTTATGATTAGTCTTGTCAATGAAAAAATTAATGAAAGGTCTTTGTGTGCTAAAGAGCCCGGAATCCTGTTGAGTAACAGTCACAGAAAATCATCAGGTAAGATCTGAAACAAACTGCAAACTGATCTTACAATGATGAATGAATAGGGAGAGACCACCCTACCATTTGGTGGTTCTCTACTGCTTACATCAACATGAAATAATCCGGCCGGATTTTATCAATTTCGGCCGGATAATCCGGTTCCGGCCGGATTCTGAAAACCCTGATCCGGTACATCCCTAGTTTCCCAGTAAGGCAAAAAGCAATTTGTATCGGACGGACAGCTGATCAACGCTTTCGTAAACAGTCTCAGGGAAAGAAGTTTTGAATATTTGTTTTGTCACTCTGGTTATCAAATCTGACAAAGAAGTCTTTATTATTCACACATATTTGTTCGAGTAGACTTGAAAGAAACATCTTAGCAGTGTAAGCCCCATCTGCTATCACGGGCTGTAGGAAACATTCGGATTGGTCTTTGGAAAATATTGTGGTCATAGGTGGCGGTGTTTAAAATTAAATTAACCGCGATGTTTTCACAACGGCTTCCTGTTATTTAGTAACCACTCGACGGTTGACCCAGCAAACGCTGCGAGATTGACGTGACCTAGAGCCATTATGCCACTCAAACAGAAACTCCTCGATTAGCGTCTGCTGGGTCAACCGTCGAGTGGCTACTAAATAGCACAAGCTTTCTGACAGTTGCGTGAAAAACTGATACAGATGTGACACAAAAATGTAAGCGAAGGGTCTGGCGTTCACTGGAGAGCAAATTTAACTTTTTACAGTTCCTTTTCAGCTAGGATTAGAACAGTATTTACTATACTATGCAGAAAAAGCTAATCATAAGCTCACAGCTCAACTTTAAGAAATTCTTCATTTTTTATTGCAATTTGCTCTTAAAATTAAGTTAAGGCCTCCAACAAACAGGCAAATTTGAATCTTCAAATCTTGTAATTTTTGTCTTTTTATTTCAGACACTAGACAAATCGACGAAGCTTGTTGAAACAAATTTTCAAAAACTGAAGAAAGAATCTGACAGATTGGAAGAAATGAACAATCGAAAATGTTCTTGGTGGTTATGGATTATGTTGATAATAGTTTGTATTGTTTTCTTTATGATGATTTTGTTTATCAAATTTTTTCCAGTTAGGTCGCGATAAATGGTAACAATGATACCGGGTGTGTAAAAAAAATGTTAACGTTTGCAAGCCTGTAGTTTGCTAGTTCTCATTGTGTAACTAACATGTCAACTTAGACAAAAAAATGTAGTTGGTTAAATTGGTCATATTGTTGTCGAATTACAAGCGATTTTATAAAAGTTTTTCATCTCAGAATCCTCCAAAACGGACCTAAAATCCTTAATCAAATTTGCTAAAACTGTTCAACCTGAGGATACAGAAAACTAGCTTAAAAGCGGTTAAAAAAATTAATAATATAAGTAAATGCTAGGCCAGGCTCGGTATCTACACAACAGATTGCCCAGGCAAGGAGATAGCCCGATTGAATTTAATTGTTATCCCTGTTGAGCTTAAATGTTGGCAAATTTGATCACGAAGTTTAAGCCTGTTTTGAAAGATTTCAAAATGAGGCACTTTTATAAAATCGTTTGGAACGTGACAAAAATACGATCCATTTTAACCGACTAGATTTTATTATCTAAGTTAACTTGCTAGCTATACAATAAGAATCAGTTTAAAGAATCTGATGAATAGCTAGCAAACTTCAGGCTTGCAAACGTTTCAATTTTTTTGCTCACCCGGTATCAATAAATAAACATTTTAAAATTGGTAATATCACGATATATAAAATATATAAAACTCTATTATTTCACCCTTATCGTGAAGATTTCTTTTCGCCCTGTTTTGTCTCTGATCTAATTACTTTGAAAAGTAATAAAAATTTTTCTCTCATTATTTTAAAATATTACAGTTAGCATCCGTCAACCTCGGAAGTCTCAGGAAAAATTGAGATCTCTTCGAGAAATCGAATGTTCGAAACAACGGGCGGTAAGCATTAGAGACTCTTATGAGGGGAAATGAAAATCTTTCGAATCAGCGAATTTTCGAAATAACGGGCAGTCGAGATAGCGATTGTAAACTGAATCATGAAAAACCTTATTTTGAAGCTTATAATTATCAGCTAAAAGCCGCAATAGACGATTGCGCTAAAGATGGCGTCGAGGAATTTTTTATCACGATCCTTATTGTATTGTATTGTAGAAATCAACCAATCAAATCAATCGAAATTCAATGCGACGCAAAGCATCATGGTGAAAAATTCCTGTCCGCCATCTTTAGCGCAATCGTCTATTTTTTCAATTTGTCATCAGCATTCAAATATTTCATGATAGTATACATTCCTTTCTGACATTCAAGACCGAGCGAGATGCTTAATAAAGACCAGGAACAGCAGCCTTTCAAATGACGTGCGTTTTTATTTTACTCACCCAGTAGAAAATCCAGCTGAAATTAAAGATCCATTGCTAACCATGATCCTTCCTGGCGCCAAAGTCGACTTTCGTATTATCTGAAAGTCATTTCAGGCCTAGGTTCTCTTTGTCTTGCTTTTCATTCGGCGCACAAAGGATCATGGTTAGCAATGGGTCTTTAAGTAGGATTGCTATCTTCAAAAAAATCTCCAATCTTAGGNAGTATACATTCCTTTCTGACATTCAAGACCGAGCGAGATGCTTAATAAAGACCAGGAACAGCAGCCTTTCAAATGACGTGCGTTTTTATTTTACTCACCCAGTAGAAAATCCAGCTGAAATTAAAGATCCATTGCTAACCATGATCCTTCCTGGCGCCAAAGTCGACTTTCGTATTATCTGAAAGTCATTTCAGGCCTAGGTTCTCTTTGTCTTGCTTTTCATTCGGCGCACAAAGGATCATGGTTAGCAATGGGTCTTTAAGTAGGATTGCTATCTTCAAAAAAATCTCCAATCTTAGGAAGATACTAATTTCGCCCCAGGGGGGTTATTTCAATAGGGAGATGACGGGGATGCGCCATTTGGACATGTGAAATCACACCCTAAGAAAAATGATAAATTTTCCATAAACCATACCCCATAATCTACAGGCCATGCAAAATGCATACCGTAAAATTCAATATAATGGGTCGAAAAATCCAAAAGTTACCCGAAAGAATTATTTTGAAAATGATACCCCAAAATTTATGATCATACCAAAAATGATACCCCAAAATTTATGGTTATTTATGATGTTATGAAAATTACATCCTAAAATTTATTTTCTGCGTGAGAAAAGGCACCCCAAATTATGGCACATCCCGTACCGGTATATATGGAAGTGACCCCCCTCCCCCCCACCTCCGGGAATTTCGTAGATGACATCGTTTTCAATTAAGAATGTTGATGATACCACAAGCAAAAGAGGAGAAAATTTGTAAAGCTTCATTATACAACATCAAGTGAAAAATTGAATTTAAAACTTGAAATTAAAACTTGTACGCATTTAAGTGCCTGGGTCAAACTGTAACTGTGATAGTGAAGTGAGGAATAGAAATAGCACATCAGAAAGTTATAAACATGAAGTGCATTTTAACTACGAGAAACGTATCTTTAACACTAGATAAAGGTTAGCTAAATGTCATGTGACCTCAACTGTCCTACATGTTTTTAGAGACGTGAACTGGATGTTTAATAATGAGCTAGTAAAAGACTAACAAGTTTCGAAATGTTAGTGTATCGAAAAATGCCAAAGATATCATACACAGATCAATATTACAAATGAATGGATACTGAACAGAGTTGGGGAGAAATTATCTTTGACAAATAACATCATCAAGATAAAATTACAGTATTTTGGACACAACGTCAGGAAGGATTCATTGCGAAAGTTATTCGTGGAAGGGAAAGTAAACCGCAAGAGGGAAAGAGGAAGTCCGAGAAGAACATGGTTGTCGGACATTACAGAATGGACAAGGTGCAAGCTGGTAAAGCGTGTTAGACAGGTGGAACAAAGGGTACACATCTTTAAAAAAGGTTGTGTAAAATTATATTACTTCTTTCTTTGAATTGAATAGCTTCAAAGCAACTTGAGGTACTTTGCTGTTAGACTCACGATTTAAGTCCCTTCATTTTTGCTCATTGAATTGAGTTGATGATTAGTTCAGGTGTTCTACTTTGCTGTCTACTTCAGGGGAGTCTACTTTGCTGTAATTCTACCGCGAAATTTTTTGATATCTTGGTTACTTTTCAAAATGGCGGCTTTTATTATATTTGAGGCTGTGACATCATCAAATTTCTAAATCGTAAACCAGAAGAGCGACAGATTTCTGCTTGCCACCTAGCCTGCGTGCAGCCTCAAACTCCTCCTCCTTTTTTCCTTTGAGGAGGAGTTTGAGGCTGCACGCAGGCTACTTGCCACCATATTGTACACCTTCATAAACTATGGTTTTCTTGTTGATTACAAAGTACTTTGTAATCTAAGGAGTGAGGTCGATGTCAGTCCGTCCGTCAGTCCCGCATTAGTGTGATTGATCAGCATGTTATCGCAGATAATGAGCACAAAGCCAAGACAAAGTGCGTTTGGCACGCAATTACCCAATGAATATCCCCCCTGCGCATAGAAAACCAAGGCAAGCTTGACATTGGTCTTCTTCNGGGCCCATTACTTTTCCTTATCTACATCAATGATCTACCAAATGCTTCTAAGAAACTTAATTTTTATCTTTTTGCTGATGATACAAACATCTACTGTGAATCCAAAGATTTACCTAATTTGATTAAAACTGTCAACAAAGAGCTGAGATTAGTAAAGAAATGGCTTGATGCTAATAAATTATCATTAAACATTGATAAGACAAACTATATTATCTTTCATTCTTCATCTGTCAATGTTCCTTCTGATTCTGATATCAAAATTGGGAAGAAACACGTTAAAAGAGTTAAGTTTGTTAAGTTCTTAGGACTCCTCTTAGATGAGCATCTTAGCTGGAAATACCATCTCAGTGAACTCTCTAAAAAATTAGCTAGAACTTGTGGAATGTTTTTCAAAATTAGGAACTTACTTCCATTAGATGTTTTACTTTGCTTGTATAATGCTTTGTTTCTGTCCTTCTTACAATATGGTCTTATTGTTTGGGGTCAAACATACGCATCATACATTGATCCAATTTTTAAATTACAGAAAAAAGCAGTCAGAGCTATCTCATTTCAGCCTCGCATGTCTCCCTCTCTTCCAATCTTCAATGATTTTAAACTTCTTAAACTTTCTGAGATTTTTGAACTCCGACTCTTAACTTTTGTTTTTGATTCTGTTAATAAAACTTCACCTAGTTGCTTTCATGACTTTTTCTTATTCAATTCATCTGTTCATCAGTATTCCACGAGACAAGCCAGTCAAGGTGATTTATATATGTCCCGAAAAAACAGTCTTCAATATGGTCTAAAGTCAATTCGATATCTCGGTGCTAAACTTTGGAACACATTACCCGTGGAACTCCGAAATGCTCCATCAAAAATTTCCTTCAAAACAAAACTGAAAATTTACTTATTGAACAAAGTCAACCGATGATCTAAGCTATTTTGATACTGCCACAACTTCTATTAATTTCTATGAAAAGCAAATGCGCAATTATATATTACTTAAATTCATCTAAATTCATCTGATAATATCTTAGGATAGGGGGGGAGGTCTCTCCTCGATTAGTTTACCTATTGAGAGGGCTCCTCCTTTAAGTAATTCCCTGCATACAATTTATTTTGCTCCTCCTTTTGTATTTGTATATTGTATTAATTTCCTGTATCATTGTATTAATTTTCTGTAATATTATCTTTGTAGTTTAGTTATTCGTTTGTATAGTTAGGATTATAAATTGTATGTAGCGGAATTTAAATTATATGAAACTGAAACTGAAAGGATCATGGTTAGCTATGGGTCTTTAATTTGTAGCAGTGCTCATTGCCTAGATATCATCATTGGAATGACTTTCATATCCTGCGAAAATCGACTTTGGGGCCGCAAAGGATCCTGGTTAGCTATAGGTCTTTAATTTGTAGCAGTGGTCATTGCCTAGATATCATCATTTATCAATTACTTCCCAGAGAAAAAGCTCAGATGTTCTGCTCGTTGCATAGTCGACCATTCTCATTTTGTTTTTAATCTGATCTCATTTAATCCAGCTAAGATCCTGCCATTCTCCTAGACAAGCTGCAACGCTGAACCATCTGCTTCGTGAACATGGTGACTGTTTCAAAATGAATCCTAAAGAGAGAATAAGCCCAGTGGAAACAGGTGTAACAACGTTCCTTTGTCGGCACATCTACCAAGGCAACGAAGAGATTTTCTGCTCATCTCTCTAATTGGAACCACTTTCGCATTTTTTCAATCATCTGCTTTTACTTCAGCGTGCAACGACATGTGCTGTTAGTTAGCCAGTGCATGTTCTAGAGTCGGGAAGCAATGACACGGACGCTGGTCAAGGCCTGCTGCATGGTCGGGAAGCAATGTAACTGGTGCTGAGTAGACAAATAAAAGAGTACAGATGGAGATATAAGGTTTGTAGAAAATTGCTTCTGGTGTCCTAGAATCAAACTATTTTCATAAACTGTTTGCGAAGTTTTTACTAACACTTGCGATGAAAATATGGCAATTTCTTGAGAAATTGCTACTCAAAAAGACACTGAATTTTTTTATCTGTCTTTTCTTTTGGATTTCATTTATCTTGCAAAAGAGTTCATTGACAATGATGTTACGACGATAGCTACCAAGAATATTTTCATGAACTTTAAACTGAGAACTTCATTGAAGAAAATCCTTCGGTCAAGAAGACCGAAGATGGCTTTATTTTTGCAGGGACGTACGTTGTTTATGGATCATCCACACAATTCCATGAATCATATGTTGTTGTAAAGTGGAACTGCTGAGTTAGATGTGAATATTTATTTAATCAAAATTGGCTATGCAGTTCGAAAATGTCGGAGATTGTTATTTTGCACCCGATAAATCGTCGATGACGTTGATATAATCCATCTTTTCCTTTCACAGATGTCTCCCAACACAACTAGTTACTGCTTGAGCACAGAAGTTTTACTTCGTCGAACCAATGGCGAAACTTCGGCCTATTTCAGCGCATTCCTATACTTATACATCATTATCGCAGTCACTTCGACGATCCTCAACGCAATGGTCATGGCCACGTTGATTTTGTCGAAAGATCTTCGAGGGACGTTTTACAAAATTCTCAGCTCGCTTTTCGTGAGCGATCTTATTACTGGGGCGTTAATTTTCCCGATGTTAGCGGGCCTAAATGCCACGTACGAGCACCCAGACTGTGTACTCATTAGCGTTTGCCAATGCTTCGTCCACACAATTTCGCTTGCGTCAATTCTTTCCATGATGGCTATCGCTTACGACCGATATTTACGCGTTTCCAAGCGACATACGTACAACACTTTCATGACTAAAAGACGAGGCCACATCATCATAGCCTCGATATGGATTTCATCACCAATAATCGGCGCGCTCAGCACGTTCCTGTACTCGAAGGTAATCGCCATAGCAGCGGTTTTTGTCATTGGCACCATCCTTACTTTCTATGTTATCACAGTGAAGAAACTTAGGACGAACGTCAATCAGATATCAGCAGATTTTACCGCGCGGCAGAAAGCCACTCAACAAGATGGAGGTGTGCGGCGTTCATCTCGCCTCGTTTTCATATTGGTATTCATCATGCTGGTGTCATGGTGCCCATCAATTGTTATATCAATGATGAGTGACCGCATATTGTATTCGACCAGTGAGTATTTCCTTACTGGTATACAACAATTGCCGCTCCTGAGCGCAGTTACAAGTCCGTTTCTCTACTTTTGGACAAACCGAACGACACGTAGGAGCTTCGTTTCGTTCTGCTGGAAAATGTGCTGTACTTTTTCTTCAAAGAGATCGACACGCGAAAATGATGTTACAAAGTTGACTTAAAATTTCAAAGTAGTGCATTGCTTACTTGTCCGTGCTCTAAATAAACAAACAGAAAAATAGTTAAGCTACCTGCACAACTGCCAAGAAACTTCGTCGGTCAAACCGGCGAAATGAATGCCGTACAGACGCGGATATAACGACATGCCCTTTCAACCGACAATATAAAAACTTGGCGTTTGCTATCTTTCCAATTGACTCATATATAAGAGCACGCACTTGGCAGATTTTATTTTAGTCTAGGTTATCAAGGAGAGGACTTTATTCGAGAGACTCTTAAAGGTAATCAGCGTCAGCTTTTTTTAACTTTGTTGTAACTTATTTCAAGATGGCTCGCACATAAGTGCACGACCCTTATATTCGGGTGTAACGGCCTGCTCTTACATACCAGATGCCCCTTTATCCGCGTCTCCACGCTAGTAATGGCTAGCTCCAGTCCCCTTCAAGACAATCATGTAGGACAAAGCCGAATTAACACTTGAAGATTAGTATATGCCCAAGTCACACTTCTTGCCGCTGCCGAACGAGAGTCTGCCTAAGTTACGCTCGTGCGTCATAAAATGCAAGCCGTACAGTACTGATAGACTCAATACGTAGTCCCAGTTATCGCAACAACAACAACAACACTTCTTTTGCACTTTTAATTAAATTGTTTGAACGAACCGAGATTTTGCGCTCCTCCGCAATGGTGTATTTCGTGCTGTAAAAAAGGAATGGAGTGAAAACGTTAGAATGAGTGGAGTAAGTCCACAGTTCTCTTGTGTTTAAAGATGAAATGTTATATGTAAACATACGACAGATTATTTGCTTGAAATAACCTACATGTCCATGATGTGCCTTTCAGTCCGTCATAGACTCACAGCAATCGTCGTAGATTCGCCATTTGACTGAACTGATACTGCTACAACTACCTCCTTGAAACAAAACAGCAACATCGATTTGATTCAATTCAATGAGTGAAAGCTGAGGGGCTTTTGGAGTAAGGCTAAATCCTCCAATTTATTCTGTTTATGCCTTGATTTGCCTCGCCTGCTAATGACGTGCAACTTCCAAAGGATGTAGGTCCTTATATACAAGTTTTACTGAATTTGCTGGATTTTATGACACTGCTCAGTGCTATTTTTTCTTTAGATAGCCAGGCAACTTTTTTCAAAATTTTTGTTTGGTGTGTAGCATGGTATTTGGAGTATATTGTAAATTGTTAACTGTTAATCGAGGTAAAGTGTGCAAATTTGTTGAAATGTCACGTTTTGTCTCTTTTCAAGTAGGCTCCGTAACAGACAAGTAGGCTCCGTAATAGACAAGTAGGCTCCGTAATAGACAAGTAGGCTCCGTAATAGACAAGTAGGCTCTGTAATAGACAAGTAGGCTCCGTAATAGACAAGTTAGGCTCCGTAATAGACAAGTAGGCTCCGTAATAGACAAGTAGGCTCCGTAATAGACAAGTAGGCTCCGTAATAGACAAGTAGGCTCCGTAATAGACAATAACGCTAAATGGCGGCTCCAAAGCCTGCTGTCTTTTGCTGCAAAGCATTCTGGTAGAAAGCTCCCTGACGACCACCTAATGACGTAAAAATTTCGGTCTGCCGTTTTGACTTGCTAGCTTGATATCATACTTGATATCATACTGCTGCTAATATTATTTTTATTATCACACTGTACATACACAGAACATAACCAATAATGTTGCGTTATCGCAGCACAACAACAGCAAAAGAGCAGTTGCATTAAAGCGGCAAATGGCAGGAAGAGTTGACGAGTAGAGATGAGATCCAAACATTAACCCCACCATATAATACGCGATTGGGCCTCCTGTGCGAGGAAACCAAAGGAAGCTCTATTTCTTGTTAACAACAAAAATAACTTGGAAATCTTTTTGGCTACGAATTTTATTGTTCTTGTGGCACATGTCTGGTATGACTTTTTTTATTCTCACAAGAGGATAACACATGTTGAAAGCATATTCAAGTCATTGCTGGAAGGTAGAAATATTAGGGAAATTTGATAGTGATTTGTGCCATTTTTCGAGGTTTTTTAAGTGACCTTCTCGACATAATCTGGATTATCGCTTAAAAGTCAGAACGGAGTTACCGATCTCCGCCAGGAAAAGTTATAAAATTAATTGAAGATGTCGCCTATTTAATGAGATACAAACATATATTATTGCAATGGTATTAAGGAATAGTTGCCTTTCAAACGGCTTGCGTTTTTTCTGACTCTTTATTTACAAAGCAAAAGATGACGAAAAAGTTTCGGTTCAAAACAAAATAAGTGCGGTGTAGACAGAACAATATTTCTTGGGCTCTTTAATTAAAATCTGTCTCAAATTAGATGTCAGGTGAGATTTGCAATAACGCAAAATTACTCATGCAAAACACTTTAATTGTTGTTATTCGCGGGCATTTTCACCTGGCATCTAAATTGAGACAGATAGTTTTTTTGCCTATTGATTGACGCCGTGAGATCTTCGAATGTTCTGACTGGATAAGGCCTATTCCAGCTTCAGGGTGCTTCTGATTGACTGACTCATTACAGAACACTCTGGGTACCGATGCCTCTGTGTATATATTTGGTTTTAAATTTTCGTCTGTCATCACACGTCATGTTGTGAAAAAAGTTTAACGAAAATATTTTTTTCAGCATCCATGGTAATTGGTAATGGTTTTAGACTGGGTACCTGCCTTTTGTCTTCCTTATTTCACCTTCCTTCTGTTAGGTAGTTGACTAAAGTAGTCTAGGACGCACAGAAGGAACTGCGTTCTTTCCCAAAATAATGTTTTCATTCTTCCAACATAATGAAACCCAAAAGACGAACCAAAGAAAACACATTAATCATGAGCAATTTTCTTTCACCAAAAAACTTCCAAAAGATGATTTTCCAGTGTAAATATAAAATGATAATGTCCCAATGTGTTCAATGTTCAACGTTCGTTTTCCTTCGTGATTAATTTGTGATGAGTATAACTCGACGCGATGATATTTTACCATTAAATGTTAGTTCTTGATTGATACACAACCGATGAGTGAATTCTGATTTGCTACTTTATCGTTCGTTCGTTCGTTCTGAATGTTTTTGCGAATGATTACAGTAAAAACCCGCGTATAAGAAAGAGCCTACAATTTTGCAAGTCAGCCTGAGTTCTTAAACAATGAATACAATGGATTGGTTCTTATAAAATGGTAGTCTAATTGGACAATTTCAGCCTGCAGGTTCTTAATCCACCAGGTTCTTATACACGGGGTTTTACTGTATGCGTTGTGAAGGATGTTTATTTTGCGTTGCAAGCGTGATTTCGAAGCGTTCAATTCTGATATGTTCTTTCGTTCTCCATCATGTGTGCGAATGTGAAGGAAGGCGTATCTCATCACAGGGTGACCAAAAAATGTAAAACAAATCCAACACCTTCCATCTTTTACTTTCTGCAAGCACCCGATGATAGAAGATACGTAGAAAGTGAGAGTTGGAAGGTGATATGAGGAAAATAACAAGCAGGTATCCACTCTATAACGGTTTTTATCTTCAAGGCAATTTCCTTATATTTCGCACCGCCGAAAAATCTTCTATGATCCGAGAGTCCAGCCAAATTCCTTCCAAGATTCCCCATTCCAAAATTCCACTAAATTCCACAACAAAGATTGATTCTAAACGAGGCTAAAAAAGCAATCCAATTCAATCATTTTCTATCCTAAAACTTTCTGCCGCCATTTGCAAGTGATAAAAGTTGCTACCCAATAAAAAGTAAGAAATAAAGTCATTTATAGAGAAGATATGTTTGTTCCAAGAACGCTTTCGGTAACAAAGAAAAAGCCTAAAGATAAATTTGTGGAGAAAAATGCAAAAATCTCAAAGGTGTCGGCGAAAACAAGAGAGGCAGGCGAGGAAGAACGAGTGGGCCTAAACGCAACTCAACAAGAAGGAGGGAAATTTTGTCAGAAAACTGAAGAAGCCAAGGCTGAAGGAACGTTTGCTTCTCAAAAAGAGTTAGAAGAAGATGGACGTAAACCGATGCGAGCTGAAAATGATAGAGGGGACGAAGGAGAAGATGAAAGAGTTGTTGAAAGGAGTGGGGAAGAGATATGGCTGAATGAGCCGAGAACAAAAGATGAAGTAGTAGCCAAGGCTAAAGAAACGTTTACTTGTCAAAAGATATCAGAGCAAGATGTAAATGTGCCAAATAAAGCTAAAAGTGACAGTGGAGACGAAGAAGAAGAGGATCAAGTTATTGAAAGAAGTGAGGAACAAAGATGGCCTAACCCTAATGAGGATGAACCGGTGTGCGTTATTTGTGGCCGTTATGGGGAATACATTTGTGACAGGACTGAACAAGATGTCTGCAGTATTGAATGTAAAATGAAGAACTTACAAAAGAGTATTAATCAAAGATTAGAGATAAAAAATAGAATTGGAATGCAGGACAAAACTACAGAAGCAGAAAAAGACAAGAACAGTAGTGATGTAAAAGAGACAAGTTATTCTCTGGATGAAAATCACGCTGGCTCTGATGTTGAAAATACAATGGACATAGAATCATTTCATAATTTTTTCAATGACAAATACAATTATGAGAATCATTGGACAATTCATAATTTGACAAATGAAAAAATTGAGTTTTTAAGAAAAAAGTTAGAGATAAAGATACAAGGGGAAGATTTAGTTTCTCCAGTGCTAGAATTCAGCCACTGCAAGTTTCCAAAAAAGCTGAATGATAATTTGAGGGAAAATAATTATATTTCACCAACACCAATTCAAATGCAAGCCATACCTACTGCTTTGAGCAAAAGAGACATGCTGGGTTGTGCACAAACAGGAACTGGAAAATCTGCAAGTTTCTTATTGCCAATAATCACGAGAATTTCTGCAGCCACAGGTAGATATGATGTCAGTTTACTTCAAAGTTTCTGAAACTGGGATTTTGAAAACTTAAAACTTAGAATCCACTAGATGAAATTGCTCTAAAAAATAGTGAACGGGAATTTTTTACCATGACCCTTTGCATCTCATGAAATATTGACTGATTGGTGAATCTTTCACTTTACGCAAAAGAGTATATAGTATAAATATTTCCTTAACACCATCTTAGCACAATGGTCGAGCTCCCAAATGCCAAATTTCCAAGAAAAAAGGCACAAAACAGCAATCCATCACAAAATGATTAGTATAATTATCTTTACTGGTCATAATTTTGTTTGTTTTGAAAATTCAGACCTTGGCCGTTAATTCATTGGCCTTGATAAATAACCCTTCAAAGAAGTATCCTTCCCTGTACATGATTTTCCCTTTCATCACCTGATGGAAGGGATTCAACTTTGCTTTTGTTGTTAAGGTTACTGTAACCCTTCAAACAAAAATTCTCGATTTTTCGTTTTCATCATTATCTGATGGTTTAAGTATTTGAGTACCGTTTCAACCAACTCACTTCCAGAAATAACCACAATTACTGGGAAATTTGAGCATTTAAAAGAAGCAATCATATTTCTCAAAAAATGCGGGAATAGACTTCAGAGGATTAAAGTAAACTCAATTGACCTTGCAGCTATATTCACAATATCCCTTGCTGTTATTTTCTTGATATAACGATTGACCAAGACCGCGCTAAAGCTTTATTGCTTGACCTGTTTGCACTTTCAAGCATAATCGTTTTTCCCGCGCGTTCTGCTTCAATTTGATAAAAGCCTGATTTCTCGAAACAAGATTCCGGGGTACTGGTGGGTACTAAAAAATCTTGGTGTACCTAATGTCTCGTTCAATTCCTACCCTGACCATCCCCCCCCCGGGACACCCCCGGGCATTTGCTCAAAAAATATTCCCCGCCCCCGGGCATTTGACAGTAAATTTTTCCCCGGCCCCCGGGGCATTATACAACATCAGGAGCTTTTCATTATACGAATATGGCATATTTTCAGTGCCCGGCCCCCAGGCATTCGCCAGAAAAATTTCCCCCGCCCCCGGGCATTTGTGCAAGCAATTTTTGCTGACCCCCGGGCTGCCCGGGGGGGGGGGGATGGTCAGGGTAGGAATTGAACGAGACATAACGGGCCAATCAAATCTCTTGCCACTTGGCATACAGGGTCACAAAGCATATAACTACAAAAGTGTGTCAGTGATTTATGATAGATCCACTGGTCCGACTTTTATAAGGGTTTGAAAGTTAAAAAAGACATTTCAGACATTAACATTAATTTAAAATTGCATTATTTCAAGACAGTACGTTTTATTAAAAATTTGTGACACTCTTTTGCAGTTCAGGACCTTAAGTCTTTGGTAAACAGATAGTTTTGGTCGAACAATGCCCGATGGGGTACACCAAGATTTTTTCGCAAGGGTGGTTGGTTTCGCCTAAAATCTGGAATAAATCATATACGTTTTAATTTAAGCAACTGGTTATATTTTTATGGTATTCCATGTTTAATTCTGCTTCAAATAACATAAAATTTTATTTGGTATAGTTTAAGGAACGGCCATGGAAAATAGAGTTTCTTAATCGGTGTCTGAAGGGTTGCAATAACCTTAAAAGGCTAATTCTAAACTATATACATCCATTTTTTGGCTATTTTTTCAACATCAGAAATTGGTAATATTGGAGATTTTATGAACCAGGCAGGTCTAAGATCTGCCATGAGTTGGAAACCATATGACTTTTAAACCTTCTAAAGCTTGAAATTGGAATCCTCAATTTTTGCCAATTTTCAATTTGAAAACAGAGTACTAACTGATAACAATAACAGGGCCTAGAAGTGTTTTATTGGTACAAAACTGCATTTTATTGTTTATATGAGCAGATTACTGTGTTAAGTTTGTCAGTGGAATCTTTGGCCTCATGTTATTCTGAAGTGAAAGTGGTAAAATTCAATGTTTGGTTTTTCAACAGAAAATGTATCATCAAATCATCATTGCTGCAGTGTCCCACTTGGCTTGATATTGGGACCAACCAGAGAACTTTGTATGCAAATTGAAGAACAGGCAAAAATCTTCAGCAGAGGACTTTCAAATTTAAAAACTGCTTTATTGATTGGAGGATGCCCATTACCACAACAACTTCATAGACTTAGCCAAAAGATTCAGATAATAATTGCTACTCCTGGAAGGCTCAATGAAATCTTAGAAAAGCATGAAGAAATCTGTGATTTGAGATTTGTGCAGATGGTAGTGCTAGATGAAGTGGATACGATGCTCCAGATGGGATTTCAAGCTCAGGTAAACCAAGTGCCAACAATATCAATTGAAACAAAAAAGTTTTTTGAAAAATCATCAAAATTGGAAATTTCTAATGTTAAAACTTTCTTATTTTTGAGGTTTCACATCAAGTCTCAAATTAATTTTAGCAACATATTGATTACCATAGCCATTGCTTTGAATTAGCAAAATTCTGAATGTTTGTGAGCTATATACCTGATTTTTAAGCAACATGCTTCAAAATTGTGCAGATTCTTTTGCATGACTCAATTTTTGATTAGTTGGCTCAACTCTTCTACATGGTTGATTATACCAGAACGTAATCTGACAATGATGCAAGAATTTAAGAATAATGTGAGATTGTTATGTTATGTGTTATAAAACCTGTGGTTCAAAATATGTTTTATCACATTATGGTTTTACATTTACCACTTTATGAATTCAGATGATGAATTCAGACGCTGCCAAAAAGAACTAATCAAAGTTTCAAACCTTAGTTAGATGACCTCTAAAAACATTGGTATGTTAGATGGTATGCTATGCACAGTGATCCAGGCCATGGAATAAATGCCAAAATATGAAAATTGTATAATCAAACATGTAGTATAACAGTTAGAAAGATGAGACATCGGACTATTCGAGAAAGAAAAAAATTTTCGAATCGGACTTAAGATCGCGGAGANGGACGATAAAATGAATAGGCTCCATTTTAAGATACCCCCTTTCCTAAGATCTTAAATTAATTTTAGACACAAGGATCTTACAAATCCACTGGAAATTCACTGAGTTATGAGCTGTTAACGATCAAGTTTGTGCGAAAGCTGAATTTATAGACCCCAAAGCGACCTGTTATGCAAAAAGGCTCCAAAATCGAGGTAAAGGAAGGTTATCCAATGCCATACCTCTCGTTGATATCAGAGCGAACCAAATAGGATTTCAAAAGTAATTTAATTCTTGTAACCATTGTCAAAATTTGCTTTTTATTCAAACTTTACTCGACAGAATTCTCAAAGCATCCATATGCTTGAACAATGTTCGAGAGAGTTTGGTTATCGAAAATCCTTTCCAAATCCAATTTGGTTTGCCCTGACATAAACTAGAAAGAAAACAAACGACAGCCCCATGCTACACTCTGGTTTCAGTTTCCGTACAAACTTGAACTTCAAGAGCTTGTAGCTCCGTGAATATTCAGCGGATTTCCAAGATTCTGGTGTCTAGAATTAAGATAAGATCTTAGGGAAGGATCATCTTTCCATGGAGCCCGTTCACTATATTGTTATGTTTTAATATTTAGTCAAACGCGGAACAATTTTTTTGAGACACCCTGTATACCTGGTGAATCAAAACAAAGTTAAAACCTTTTCAAGCCTGTAGTTTACTAGCTATTCATCAGATTCCGTAAAACTGATTATCATTGTCTGGGTAACATGTCATTTTGTAAAAGTGTTTGCTCTGAGAATCGTTTAAAACAGGCCTAAACTTCTGGATCAAATTTTCCAACAGTTAAGCTCCACAGCGATGAAAATGAAGCTTATTCGGGCTATCTCATTGCCTTGGCAGCCAGTCGTGTAGATACAGAGCTAGCCCTACTATTCTTTTAACTTGGGAATTTCTCTTAGCCATTTTTCAGGCAGTTTTCAGTATCGTCATGCTGACTTGTTAGCAAATTTGATCAAGGATTTTAGGCCTGTTTTGAAGGATTCTGAGGTTGAAACATTTTATAAAATCGCTCATAAGTGGGGAAAATACGACCGATTTA
This sequence comes from Aurelia aurita, assembly GCA_004194415.1. Lineage (NCBI taxonomy): Eukaryota > Metazoa > Cnidaria > Scyphozoa > Semaeostomeae > Ulmaridae > Aurelia > Aurelia aurita. Next base: position 1,058,832 of record REGM01000044.1, read on the forward strand.
AACCAACAAAATTTTGTTATCTAAGTTGACATGTTACCTGCACAATGATAACCAGTTTTAAGGAATCTAACGAATAAAGCTTTGAAACGTTTAACTTTTCTTTTACTCACTCAGTACTTGAATTTATGTATCTGGAAACTACAGTTTTCAACCCATGAGGTAGCGTAAACAGTTTGACAATGATAACACAAACATGCAAGACTGACCCTAACTTGTTTTCATTCAGCTAAATTGATAAACGTGTTTTTCTCTCAGGTTGATAAGATTCTCCAGCACATCCCAGAATCATCCCAGAAATTAATGTTCTCTGCAACAATCCCACCATTAATTGAAAAAATTGCATCCAAATTATTACAAAACCCAGTGTTCATATCAGTTGGGCCGCCAAGTGCACCAAATAAATCAGTGAAGCAGATCATTCTTTGGATAGAAGAAACATCCAAGAAGAAGAGGCTTTTTGATTTGATCAATGACAGAAGACATTTTCTTCCTCCTGTTGTTGTTTTTGTTGACTCGAAACTTGGAGCTGATATGCTGGCTAGTGCTGTAAACAAGGTATGTTGAAACACAGTAATGTCCCATAACAAAAGTGCCCCCAAACAACTAGACAGACAGACATTTACCGGGTGAGTCAGAAAAAACGTGGGGTGTTTGCCAATTTTTCTTGATGGAGTTTACTTTGTAAATTCGTTTCTTTAAATTTCATTGCATAGAAGAGAGGCTTACTTAGATATGAACATTTTTTTTGGTCGAAATCGGTCTTCCCTTTCCATAATTACGAGCGATTTTAGTGAAATGGTGTTTCGCAAGATCCCTAAAATAGGCCTCCAATTAGATTCATATTCATGCACGTGTGCACCGCTAAACCATGACAAAGTCACTTTTTCTCTACCAACAAATGTAAATAAAGCATGCATTGTGTTAGAATAGAAAAGGAAAGTTATTGTTATTTGTTTTGTAGCCCTATAACTAATTGTTATTGCTAGGAAGCAGAAATTTCTCATGCTAGCGATACTTTTCACCAAAATAGCTATATCACAAAATTTCAAATAGATACAGAAAGAAATGGCCTATTTTAGCAAACTAAATTTCTATAACTAATTCAATCTTTCTTCTACAAAATAAACGTTCAACACTTCCGATTTGGCTTGTTTTTCAACAAAATATGGCTTCTTAAACACCCCACGTTTTTTGTGACTCACCCGGTATATTTCTGATAAATATTTAGCAAACAGACAATGGAATATAAAAAAACAGACATCATTCAAAGATTAAACAAGAACAAAAATGTACTTTCAATGATTTTCACCAGCGTTCACCTTAAAAAGAAATCATGTTTTTATAATGGAATAGGCACTTTTACCTAGAGAGGACGAGAGATTTAAAGCCTTGAAGGTTGATTCCATGTTCTCTGCAACTACAGGTACAAGGTGAGTCATCGATTTAAACTTTCTCCTTTGCTTTACTAACGTCGTAACGTAATTTGAAGAATTTAATTTTAATCAAATGAAGAATTTCAAGAAACTTCGTTTCTTTGTGTACCTAACGCAAAGCTAAACTTGAGTGCGTTGATTTTGTCCCCTTCTTCGCATTGGATGTATGGTACAAGACTGCTCTTGAGATCGCACTAGCACTCTGAAATGCGATGGGAACAGTGAAATGTAAGGATTTTGAACCCGTTTGTTAAGAAGCCTTTCGTTTCAAAACGTAGCACTAAATTCGCTAGAAACTATTCGAGCAAGTTGGGGAAACTCGAGAAACAATATTTGACTAAAGACTGATTTCAGGGGGAAAACGCACCCAAAACTAAGAGTAAAATCTCAAAAATTAAGTTGACCGAATAATTTGAATTTCATATATAGACCTCTCAGCTATTCTAAAAATAGTCTTGATCGAACGATATATTTATAAATTTTGAAGAAATTTGATGAATTTATGAATGTGATAGAAGCTCTAAAGTCACTCAATCGAACCTTTCGTATAAAATGTATAAAAATATTGCTAGTTCCAGAATTTTTTTGTGGAATAGCTAAATTGGCTGCTAGATTCTGCAGACTGATTTTTCGAAGAGAGAATACTTTTGTTATGTCACCCGGTAGAAAAAAGGGTGTAAAATTTGTTTTTTAAAGAGAATTGATTTTGGTCAAGAGTTTTGTTCTCACAGTAAATCATTCTGTTTTTACAGGTTTGCAATATTCCATGTGCTTCTTTGCATGGCGATAAATTACAACAAGAAAGAACACAGATCCTTAAAGATTTCTTAAATGGAAGTTATCAAGCACTCGTTTCTACATCTGTCCTTGGCAGAGGAATTGACCTTCTCAATGTCAGAATGGTAAGTTAAAGTCAATGCTGGAAAAAACTGATGGCTTCCTGCGAAGATGCATCAATGTTTAAAATTGTCCTGCCTTGTATGTCGCTGGTGTGGATGTGGCAATAATTACCTCCTTTACTCTTTCATCTGACTCTAATGTTCCTCCACTGACATTTCTTTCCACTGCTTGTGGCAAACTCCTTTCCTTGCCTTGCCATTCCTCTCCTTATTTGTCCTTCTTCCTCTCGTTTTCCTAGTAATACCGCATTTTTATTTTATTTCTAAACTTCGAAACCTCTTGCGAGATTTCTTCGTAGCTTTGCGTATGTTTTCCAGCACTGGTTAAAGTAATTATTGTATTTTCGCACTGACTTGTGTGAGAAATAAAATACTGGGTGAGTCGGAAAAAGTTTTGACGTTTGAAAAATCAGCACAATTTAGTTTCTACAAATCTTTAAAATTTTCTTTTGTTCGGTTATATCAAAGCCCATTTTTTATTAGCAATAATAACAGTCACACATCTGCTGGCGAAATAGTTTTAAATGATAGCTTGAAAGACCTTATTTCGTGCCATAGGATTTCTAAGACATTGTAAGTCTTACCCAGGAACCTTAGTTAACGATTTCAAGTTAAGTTGCTTCATGCAGGATCACGAGATTACTTTCTGGCATGATCAACCCTATTAAAGAATTTGAATAAAAAAAGGACAGATCTGCTAACAGTTATGTGCAATTTCAAAGTATTCTTCCAAGCCAAATGGCTCACAAAAAATCAGAATGTCGACATTTTAAAGGCTAGGCTGGGATAATCAATATTGCTAGAATTTAAAACATCAAACAAATTTTTAACAGTAGAAATTTTCGATTTTCGTTAAAATTTCAAGTGGGACATTTTTTATTCCCCTCGGTACGTTTTCCTTCATGTCAAGCAGTGTGTAGTTTTTCTAAGGGTTAATAGATCTAAAAATGAGTGCAATTTTCAGGTTTCTGCGTGCTGAAACTTCAAATGTTTTTCTTCACCATATAGCCAAACACGCTTAGAAATTCTTGAAGAATAGACCTAATCGGCTATGGTTTGATTAAACCCAATTCAAGTCAAGTGATCAATCTCTTTATAAAATATCTTTTTACTTCATTAACATATTTCGTACCATGAGAAATTGTGGTATGAATGCAAAAATCAGAATAGTACTAAAACTTTCTAAGTGTTTGGTCACGTCAAATGGGTAAAGCAAACCTTAGCTGATTAGGTCTACTCATGAAATTAATCAACGGCTCAACAACGGCTAAACAACGGCTCAACTAAATGCTCAGAGGGTAGTGATCGCAATCTTCGCTCTACTGAAACAAATTTGTAGATACCTCTGTTGAGAACATGTACAGGTCAAACAGCTTTTTATTATCGTGGAGTAAAATTATGGAATGAACTAAGCAGGGAAACTAAAATTGGCACCTTCCCTGGCTACCTTTAAAAAATCAATTTGAGAGGTACATTTTAATTTTCTATTTACTTTTGTTATGCTCAATCGTAAAAGTTCAATCTAAATATTATGTATATAAGGTTACATATTTTTCTTTTTTAATTTAGGCTTTTTTTGACAGGTCAATTTTTAAAACAGTTAGTTATAACTGAAATCTGTAACCGGTATAACTATGGTAAAATGAAAATGATGAAAACGTATATACTGGAGTACCAGAAAGAGGAAAGTATAAAAAAATTATCGTGCTAAAATTTTGAGGCCGATTTGAAAAATTTCAATTCTTCTGTCTAAATTATTTCTTTCATTCCAGGTGATAAATTTCGACATGCCATCAAACGTCCAGGAATACATTCATCAAGTTGGAAGAGCGGGAAGACTAGACCTGACTGGTTTTGCAATATCATTCATCAACAATAATAACAAAGACGTATTTCTCAGCTTGTTTGAACTGCTTGAAAATTGCAATGTTAAAATACCCCTTGAACTCGTAAACTCGCCGTATTTACAGCAGCAAAAGGAAAGGCGAGAACGAAGAGGTAGAGGACCAAAGAGGAAAAATGAGATTGTGACAACTGATAATTTAATGGATATGCTTAAAACGTTTACCGGTAAACGAAAAAGGTAGATTTATTTATTTTGTCAATTATTTAGTTATCTAATTGTGAATAGAGTAATATTTCGCCTCTTTTGTCGCCCAACCTATTATGCCGCCAGCCGCTGCTCTGTTGTCAAATTCTGTAGGAAGTGCTTGGGCCTAGCAAATAACTAAAAGCCCGCGAAAATATGTTGCTTGCGCCATTCTCTCTCTGGAAACAAACTTTCTCTCAGCCGCTGCTCTGCTGTCAAATTCTGTGGAAAGGGCTTTGGCCTATCAAATGACTAAAGCCCGCGAAAATAATTTGCTTACGCTATTCTCTCTATGGAAACAAACTTTGTTGTTTTGCTCATGCGTACAAAGCAAGATTCAAGAAGTATTTTCAAGGTATACTTGCTATGGCAATGTAAGTATCTGTGAAATTCACGTTGCGTTTTCCTTGGCTACAAATTTGTCCTTCGTTCTGTGGCCACAGTGTTCAACCAAACACATCGGAAACATTAGCCTCGTCATTCCATTGTAAAAATGATGAAGAAACTTCCATTTTCATTTTATATTGATCTCTAAGCATTCCGGAAGAAGTATCCTAAATTTGTTATCGTCTTTGATTTTGAGGCTCAGACTTCAATAATGTCCAAGTAGGAGAGCTGCTGTAGATTAATTTAAACGATGAACTTCACACAGAGTGTGCAAAACTTTGCGATGGCTAGTTTTGAAAATGACTAGCCTCGAGAATATATGTCATCGGTTTCATGTTGTTTCATTAAATAGATCTTAAGTTATTTAAATTTGATACAATCCCCATCAAATCGGTCAAGAGCTTATCGAGCTAAACTTCCAAAGCTGGATTTTTCGTGGTGCCTTCTTATCGTAATAAAGCAAAAATTAGCTGCATTGGTAGCGTGAATGTGAAACCTTTATTGTTATGGCTCTTGTGCATGTCTAACTAGCCATGGGAGACCTGAGCAAACATTTCTAAGAGGATCTTTTGACTGTGCTTTCAGTGTTCACCTTAATTTGATAAGATGTGGTGGCGCAGTGGTGTAATCCTCTGACTTTGCAGCCAGAACAGTCTGGCGGGCGGGGTTCCTGCCTTGTGCGAGCCCCACCACTTGAGCGTCATGACATGGGGTCGCGGACTCGATTAGGTCCTCTCTACTTCTGCGATCCCAGCGCTTGGCACTGAAAACCGCAACTTCACCCTCACCAACATAGATAATTTTCTTACCGATTCGAATTGTGCCAATTTAATCAAAGATCTAAGGGAAAAATTCATAAAAACTGGGAGCTTTCACTTTGTTGCCTATTTACCATCTTCAGACAAACCGCTGTGAACAAGATTTTTATACACCCTGCATACTCGTAGATTAGACTGACTACATAGTCGTAGTTGAATGTAAAAGTGTAGAAATTGCGATAACTGGGACTATGTAGTCAGTCTACTCGTGGACCTGTTACGTCAGCGGAGATGGCAGTCTCTGGCTATGGGTAATGATCTTCAGGGATGCAGTCTTTGAGAAGAGGCTTAATATATAGTGAAGAGCTAATTTTGCGACCTTGCTCTTTAAAAGTCATACATTAGGGCATAGTTAGAGCGTCCGGCAGCCCACCAATAGTGATAACTACGACCATGTAATCAGTCTAGTCGGTAGATAAATGTGACATAACAATTTACAAAGCTCAATATGACGTCATACAATGCAATTCGTGTGACGAAAGATGTCTAATTCTTACGTCACATGGTTAGGTTTAAGTTTGAAGTCAACGAAACAGTGTTGCGTTGATTTTCTTGATTTCTGGCGAAGCAAAGACCTTTGACAAAAGAACTATGGCTACAGGTGAGTGTTGTCTTGCATGTTTTTCGTTTCTGAATTCCTACACGTATCAAGACTACCTCAAAGCTCTCTATGATGCTACTGTCGTGAGCGTAATAATACTGCGCTATTTTTGGAGAGTACGGAGCTAACCTTGTGATATAGCGGGTGATTGAAAAAAATGTATAGACGTTTGAAAGCCTGTAGCTCTCAAAAAATTTATCAGATTCCTGTAAACTGATAATGCTTGTGTTGCTAACATATTAACTTAGATAAGAAAATTTAGTTTGTCATAATCGGTCGTATTATTCTCAAATTCCAACTGATTTGATCAAAAAGCTTCGCCTCAAAATCGTTCAAAACATGCCTAGAACCCTTGATCAAATTTGCTAGCAATTTAGCCCCACAGCAGCTGTCATAATCGAACTTTATCTATCTACCTATCTTATCGCTCAAACTTTTACTAGGTATATAAAGAGGCTGCTGTATAATCATATACACTTGGGACTGTCATTCAGCTGTTTTCGTCTATTTTCTATTTTCATGAGGCTACATTGCAGCAAATTTGAGCAAGGCTTCTAGGCGTATCTACTTTGATATATTAGCTGCACAGATATTATCAGTTTATAAGAATCAGATAAATGGTTTGACAGCTACAGGCTTTCGAACACCTAAACTTTTTCTGACTCACCCGGTATTTTGAAATCTCGGTGTCAAACTTCATGAAACATTAGGTCGAAAGGGTTGTCGCTTAAATTACAAGATCTTTGCCTAAGCTTTAGTCGGACAAAATATCGAATACAAATATAGCTTGGGTCGTTATGATTCAAAATTTGATTTCCAATCTCCTTGTTCTTCTTACAGGTAGAAATGAACAAGGCCGTATCTTGCATTCTAGACAGAGCTTTGGGGACATCGTTCTAGAAAATCTGTCGGATGAGTTTCTGCTGCCGGGTTTTGAGAAGATAAGGTTTGCTTCTTTTTCCATTTTTGTAAAGTTTTTTAATGAATAATGCACGATAACTACCGAGTGAATAAAAAACAATTTTCTTTAGGTTCATTTGTATCAAGTACCAAATTAATTGTAGACTTATTAGAAAGCCTTGAAATGTTTCTGAATTTGTAGGGATTTGTGCTTTTAGGAGCATACACCAACATCACCAGGAATGATTATCAAATTGAATTTTCATGCCTCATTATCACTTAAATTGGTTTCTTAAGCCTGGTTCACATTAGGTCGTTGAAGTCGCTGGAGTCGTTGAGGTTGCTGGAGCAAATACCCCAAAAGATCCAAACGACTAAATGTGAACGGCGAAAATTTGCTCCCCAATGACCCTAACGACACCAACCACTGAGTTTTTGCCGTTCACATTCAGTCTTTTGGGTCTTTTGGGTCGTTCGTCCCAATGACCCCAGCAACTCCATCGACTGCAACGACCTAATGTGAACCAGGCTTTATGTCCTTGATAGAGTTCTTATTCCGTGTGGGGCTCGACCTTTGATATGAAATTGCAAATCATAGATTTCTAGCTCAAAATACCAGCTTTTTGTAAAACATTAGCCAGCTGGATTAATCAAACCTTCTGATTTTGCATTAGTCTTTAATTGTGAATTTCTTTAGCTTTATCTCAGTGATTTTTCAGGTTCAGTTTCATGATCTAAAATTCCATTACATACAACTTAAATTACAACTACACAATACAAACAAAAAGTTGCAGAAAAGAAACTACGAAGTATAACAAAGATACAAGCAAAACTAAGCAGAACAGGAGAATTCAGGGGAATTTCTTTGGGAGGAACTCTGTCAGTTGGTAACCTAATCGTAGAGTGCCCCCGCAGAGGTTATTATGTTTTATTGAGCGCTGATAGACCACGGAATAGACTTGGAGCAAGTCTACCTAATCGATGAGGGAGCACCCCCTTTTAGTAAGAATATCTGATAACTAAGAAGAGCACTAAACGTAGCATATAATGACTGTGGTTCCATTTTTGAAGTTCTGCTTGGCAAAGATCATGCAACAATAATACATCAACAAACCTGCAGAGACTAACCATTTAAATTTATAAAATGAAGATTAACCAAAATCCAGATTTTTTTAGTGATGTCTTCAGATTTCATCAATCTTCATATAATCTCAGAAATGACACTTTTTCTACTGAAAAGCCAAACACAGTTATTTATGGAACTGAAACCGTTTCTTATAGATGTAGTCAGATTTGGAATAACATCCCTGCCGAAAAGAGAAATACAAACAACCTAGAAATCTTCAAAAGACAAATAAACACATTTCAATCCCATGCTCCTGCAAATTATGCACCCAATATATCCCAAATCTAAGATACATCACATAGATATATTATATTTTTTATTTATTTTAGTTTGCGAACACGTTCTATATTGTATTGTTTTTCTATTAGTTGGTATCAATTAGCTGATTGTATTAATTTATAATTAAGCTAGAATTTGTGTCCAATGTTAAATAAAGTATCCAAAAAAGGAACAAGTTTATTTTATTGTTTCATTGACGGGAAAGCTTAGTTTGCAGCTACAATCAATTTTTGCAATTGCTGCCAAATAAGTATGATTTGAATTTTTCAAGAAAACTAATGTTCATTTTTTCTACGGGGTGGGGTGAGTCCAAAAAAAACTTGCACCTTTTGAAAAATCACCAAAATTTAATTATGTTGCCGATCAGGCCCTTATTGATAACGCACAAGGCCCTTATTGATAACGTACAAGGATAACGTACAATATTTGACAAAATACCCTACTAACCTTAGCTAAACCCTACGTTACCCTAACTAACCCTAACTTACCCTAAAAACACGCTTTCCAAAACCTAACCCTGACCCTTACCCCATGACAGCCAACTTGCCTATATTGAAAGCTGGTCCGCTAAAGTGCAGCTTAGCCCTTTATTGATAACAGTACTTGTACTTGTAGCACTGACAAGGTTTACCCTGTATAAATATTTCTATTATTATTATCTTTACCCTGTATAAATATTTCTATTATTATTATCTTTAAATTTCTATGTGAAGGACCTAATGAATTAAACAGGTGGTGGTTATTTTGTTCTTTCAGGAGAGAGAGAATGAAATTACGGCACGAAAAACGTTATTTTGAACGTCAAAATAATGAGCAATAGTATTTTGCAAGATTTGGTTTTTTTAGCCAGAAATCTGTAATTTGCGATTTACTATGAAAATTCAAGTCCTGCACGACATGATAGCTTTATCAAGGACGTATGAAACAAATTTAAATGGTAGTTCGGCATTAAAATTCGATTTGATAATCAATTGTTGTAATTTCGGAGTATGCTTCAAAACCAGGTAGCTTCTAAATGCACAAATTCCCACAAATTAGAAGCTGTTTAAAAACTTTGTAATATGTCTAAAATTAAATTGATCCTCAACACATATACACATTAAGAAATTGTCATGATCGTTAATCTAATCAAATTTTGATGATTTTTCAAAGGGTTTCACTTTTTTGGGTCACCCGGTATATCATATATTTTAAATTTTTAGTGACCTAACCTCTGTGGAGAAGGAAAACAACCTGGATAGTTCAAACGAAGACGTTTGCAGCAAACGTTCAACAAGTCCAGATCAACGGCTTGATGAAATTGAAATACAAGTATTCGAACCAAGGCCTCATTTACTTTCAGCTAACAGACGAAGGTCAAGTTTACCTGCAAGACGTTTAACGAGGATGGAGAGTTTAGAGATACTACCGCATTTGAAACAAATAAAAAGTACGCCATCTTTGTTCGCGCCTCTTTGCCTCCTCGAAAATCCGGACTTACGGCACCTACACAACTGCACTAGTCACAGCAATCTCCCGCATTTAGGGGATGACCGACGGATGAGTTGCCCGGAACCGCATATTGAACCCGTTATCAAGCTGGAATCATCGGCAGCGACCAGACGGAGGCGGCAAAGTTTCCCGGCTTCAAAGACTGACGACGTGACCACGACCGGACATTCATTGCACCGATGCAGAAAAACGACGTCTGCATCGCTTACAAATATCCCACAATCGGTTGCCAGTGAAGTGAGCCAGGATTGCCAAGAGTATTTGCAACTGTCTCTGCATTCGGTGTCCGAACCGTGTATCGATCCAAAACAAATAAATTGCCTAGCTCGGTCGATTCATTTATTGGAAGATTGGTCATCACAAATTCTTGATCAATCAACAATAAGGTCTTCAGTTTCTGTAATTATTAGAAGAGCAGACTCTCGCGTTTCTTGTAAATCCTCACTAAAAAGTATTTACGAGGAGGACCGTTCTTCCCCGTGAGGTTTTATTCTAATTTGTGATATTTTTAAAATTCTAGAAACAGTTTAATTAAAAGAGAAGGAAATAATTAATTTTAAATTAAATGATTTTCAATATGGTTGTCATTATTCAGTTGTATTATATGTGATCTTTTTTCATTTATTTTCTAACGAATTCGCGTATTTTTCTGCGTACTCTCAGAAATGCCTTGTCTTTGTGTTACAGTGGAAATTATGACAACTGATTCTGCCAGTAACTTTAAAGTAACTGAACCGAGATATATAGATTAAGTCCAAGAATAGAACAAAAGCAGGCCACTTGCCACTTATGTTCTTATTGTTTTCACCTATTGAGAACATCAAATACATCAGGCCATATTTAGATTATGCCCCAGTCTCCTCCAGCTCAGCTGAAGAGACTCACATCTGCTCAATTAAGCTGAATTCACGACGGCTCTTAAAAAGATTCTGATTCACAACCTCGTCCCCTAGGGCCTACGCATAACCTTTTCGTCTCCGTCCCAATATGACAAAGGCCTTGGGACGAGGTTGCTGAATTCACACTTTGCGTCGTTTTTGTGCTGTGTTTTTGGTGGTCCTATGTATGTCTTGGGAAAACGATTTCACCAACCCATTTTTCAGCGTACTAGTACAAATTGCGATCTTAAAAAGACTGGTTTTGGGGACATACATTTTTATAATACTCCGATAAAACTCAATTTTGAGGACAAATATTGACCAACATCCAAGAAAACTAACAATCCAAGTTAGTTGCAAGATGATATTGTTGAAAAGAGTTCAAAATAAACCTGATCTTAGGGACAGACATTAACATATAGTATGGGAGAAATAAACCGGTTATGTGGACATACATGGGACCACTGTCCTCATTGCAACATGCCCTCTCTTGCCTTAGCCGACGGGGTTACCTTGGTTAACAAATATAAAATGAAATAAATCCAACTTTATCGACCGGAACACGGCAGTAAAGTCGTCACTAAAGTCGGAACACGGAACACGGCAGTGGCACCTATGGGCCACCGTCACCGTAAATTCAGCTTTAAGCTTGGTGCACAGTAGAGTAAAAACGCGTTAGAAATGCGACAGAAAAAAAAGGCGAAATTATTTTTAGTCGAAATTAGGCTTAATTCTGCAAAATTGGTTAATATAAAAAATACAGGTGAAACCCCGATTTACCGCTGGCGACAAAAATGATGATATGCACAAAATATGATATAGCTTCAATCTCGGGTCAGATTTTTCAATCGAAAAGGGTTTGACAGCTTTTTACGGAAGCTAATCTGTTCTAACCAGTTTTTTATTTTCAAAACACGGATGAAGCCAAAGCCTAGATTCCGCGCTAGATTCCATAAAATCGCGTCTGTTCTTATTCGTTTTGGTTTTTTCACTATCCTATTTGCTCGGGTTGCCCTGTTGGCTTGTCTTTGCTCGTCTTTAATGTTCCAAACTTAAAAACGAGAAGTAGAAAATTTTGAATGAAAGGCAAGCATTAACGATAAAAGAAGTGACGAAAGAAATTTGCGAATGTAACTCAAAAGATTAAAATGTTTACTTCAAACAGGTCCAAAATCATATTCGAGTTTATGTTGTAAAAAAGCTTATGCCAGTATCATAAAAACTGCTCCTCTTCTCCGCCCGATTATAGTTTACAATAACGACTTATGCCACGTTGACCTAAAGTATCTGAGGGTATTGTATTATCTATATGTATAGATGTTTAGACCACGGAAAATGTTAAAAATTTAAACAGGAAAGGATACAGAAAGCTTGTAAATCTTAGATAAAATTTCAGGTATATGAGCTGCGAGGTTTTGGCTATCTTTATACTGGGTAGGAATTGTCATTATCAATTACTCTAAAAAATGTCTTGACCAGACCCAGGCCAGACCATATCTAATTCCATTATCGACAGATATTTCTTTTAACCAAAGTTGAAATAATTCTCAATGATGAATAAACTTAGGGAGGCCCTCCCAGGAGGGGTTCTAGGGAATAGGAGTGACTCTGATTTTTAAGCTGGGTAAAAGTGAACAATGCTAAAAATAGTCTGGGAACAAGGAAACGAAGTAGGGAAAGATCACATTTGGGGAACTTTTAAAGACTTTGGGGAACAAACTGATGAATTTTCTATATGCCTCCCCTTCACTCCAAGTAATGACACCCCTGTTAGCATTTACAAAAGTTATATATCGTTGTTATCCGTTATTCTTTAGTCAAGTTTATTCTTCCCTGTCTTCTTTATCCTTTTTTTTCTTCTTCTTTTTCTCCTTTTTGACATCTACCCCATCATCAACAACCCCTTCTGCTGCCGCCTCCTCCTCTCCAGCCATACTTTTCTTTTTCTTCTTCTTCTCTTTCTTTGGGGTTTCCCCATCAGCCGCTTCCTCCATTGGCTCTTCTTTTACCTTCTTCTTTTTCTTTTCCTTCTTGACCCCCTCTCCTCCGGCCTCTTCCTTGACTTTGACCTTCTTCTTTTCTTGCTTCTTCTTTGTTTCATCCTCACTACTGCTGCTTGTTTCATGCTTTCGTTTTGACGAGTCATCCTTCCCGCCCTTCTTTACCTTCAAAGCTTCCTCAAGCAACTGCTCTGCGTTCATTGTGCCATAATTCTTATACTCCTTCCATTCTTTGGGAGTGCTCTCATTTGGTTTCCCATGCTTGTCTAGTTTACCAGCAGCGACCAGCTTCTTCTTTATGGTTGCCTTAGGACCCAGTCCCCACTTTCTTGGATATGTATCTCTCTCCATGATAACTCTCTTTATCTTAGCGACAACACCATGATCGCATGTTGCTATGGTAGCAGTGGTCATCAACGCATTGCCAGTGGCAACAGCTTCTCCTTTCGTNTCGGACTTCAAAAGAAATTCGAATGTCACTTTGAATGTCGCTTCAAACATGGCTTCGCTTCGAAAAGTCGAACTTTGATCTAATCAGCCAATCAATTATCAAACTCTAAGAATAGGCATGTGGTCTAACCTTATTAAGAAAGTCGAGATTTGATTGGATGCGCCCTAAATGCGGCGCATTGGGCCTAAGTAGTATTTGTTTTGAAGCTATATTGTCATGAGTCTCAGTGTGAAGCCATAACTATCATTCAATTCAATGCGGAAAACTGAGACTCATGTAATCAGTCTATATTAGATTCAGTTCAACACAGATGCTAAGCTTGCTGGATTAACGACTTTGGTGTATTTCCTAAAATTTCCTGCAAGCACGAGCTTTTGATTAATTGATAGTTTTTTATTTGAATGATGTTGTGGCATCGTGTTGTAATACACTGACTTTGCAGCCAGACCAGTCAGGCGGATGGGGTTTCAACCCCACCAACACCGCTTGAGTGTCATGACAAGGGGTCGTGGACTCGATTAGCTGCTTAGCTACTTCTGCGATCCCAGCGCTTGGCACCAAAACGCGCAACTTCACCTTCACCAATTGATATTGCTTCTCACAACTTTGACAGTTTAGCAACATCTGTCATTAGGAAACGGGGGAAAATGCTAAAATCTTAGACATGTTAGCTCAGATCAAATCATGAAATGCCCAATTATCAATATTGAAGAAGAAGAAGCTAATTTTCCACAATTTCCGGAACCGTTTTTTGCGTTCGTATTTTGCTGGATTAAATTGAAATAAAATCACATTTTGTACCGGGTGCCCCAAAAAAAGTACTCCTGTTTGAAAAATCACCAAAACTCGATTATCAAACCTATCATAAAATGTTCTTTTTGATCTGTTTTGTCAATGATCCAAATATATTTAATAATGTTAAAATGTTTGTTTTAATTACTTAAAGGGTATAAAATGACAGGTTGAAAAACCTTATTCTGAGCTATAGTTTTCAAGCAAAATTATAAATCTTGCCTCAGAGCCTCAATTTTGAATTTTTCATTATCCCTCAAGTCTCCAATAATAGTTTGCGTTTCTTTCGGACTTTTACGACCAAAAGTAGAAGCTTAATGTACAAAAAGAAATTAATCTGGTAGTCATCAGTGCTTTTTGCAGTATGCTTCAAAACCGGGCAGCCTTAAAAGGGGCTAAATTCACTGATTTTAAAACCAATCACAATATTAGCTATACCTGGCCAAATAATTTGGTCTTTGATCTACTTGCCAAAACAAGAAATTTGAAAATCGGCCATGCAATCAAATTTTGGTGATTTTTCAAACAGGAGTACTTTTTTGGGACACCCAGTAAATGTGGGTAATAATTTCATGTCATATCGACAGGATGATCTTTCTTTTACTAAACAGTTTTGGGAACATTGTCCCTGTGTAACAACACCCTCACCTTCATTCGATACCCGACGCTAGAAATGCTGGTGCTAAAAGTTTGTTTCGTGCTGTTACGTCGGAGAGGAAATGAGTTTTAGCGATATAGATCATCTTAAAGGGGCTCCGTCGCCAAAATGTAAACAAATCTGTAAACACCATTGTTTTAGGCACGTGTCCATTGTCTTCTGTAGTTTGTTTGATGGCTTCACCCAAGCCACCAAAAAATGACCGTTAAAAATCCACTTATATCTGAGCAATCCTCAAAGATATGAATGTTTGGTTTGCTTCTCTGTGAAGTACAAAGATTTATCTTCAAAATAACGCTTTCATTTTTGAAAAAAAGACGAAGAGTCTGTGTGATATTGCCTATCAAAAAACTGCAAAATCACCGTTTCGATCGAAATTTGGAGACGGAGCCCCTTTGACAGTAGCTTTAAATTTGCGAAAATGACATCTGTGTGTAGCATCTAAATTTGAGGCATACATCCATTTGAAACGGAAATATATTTCAAGATCACAGAGAGCAAACTCGAATATTGTGTAGAAATTCGAATGTTGATTTAAAATTGCAAACCTAAGACTCTCTGCCAAGCATTGCGATGTTTTCAGAAATCTTTGGTTCAGAGTAAGGTGTTTCATCCTTGATTTCATATTCTGTCGCCCACTGACAATTCGACCAGATTCCGTTTCGGAAAATTCACCAGTTTGCTGAAGCCGTCTAGACTTATTACACGAGTCCTTGTTTTCGCTCCTTTCCCCCTAACCATACAGTAAATCCCCGCATATAAGAACCTATAAAAATAAGAACCTACAGGCTGTTTTTCCTAAATTATGCACCTCGTAATTAAGAACCTGTTTCAGTTTGATGAAGACATATGTTCTTGTTACAAGGGTAACAAAGTTGATTGTTTGATCATCCTTGTAAAGTTTATTTTCGTCCCAGTTGGCTGTTAAAATCTGTACCTCCTCCCTTTCTATTTTTAAGGTTGGCATTAGTTATTAGGTCCTTATAACATTGCCAAAACAAATATATATGGTTGAAAATCTCTCGATAATAACTCCTAAAAGGTTTACACAAGGGGCCCTTCCAATAAGAACCTTTCTACCATGAAATTTATCTAAATACCTTTGAAATAAGAACCTCATTCAGCCTGGCTCTCAAAAAAGTAGGTTCTTATATGCGGGGATCTACTGTACCCCACAATACCCATTCCGCTTCAACTAAGTTTTAGCGGAATATGACTGTAACAATAAATAACAATTCAATTCAATGGAGCAAAACTTTGACTCATATCATCAGTCTAGAAGCCGTCATGGAAAATTTGCTGTACGGGGTGAGCAAAAACGTTTCAGTGTTTGCGAAGATCTACGATCGTGCTAATCTCAACAAGCTAGAATTTCTTTTTATAGAAGAAAGGCTCACTTAGATAAGACAATTTCTTTCGCTCAAATCAGCAATTCCGTTCTAAAGATATGGTAAATTTTGTCTGAAAATGCTCGTAAAAGTATCNGCGCTAGAAAATCGGTAACCCGGAAAGGAGTGCAAATCCCATCAGCAAAATAAACTAAGTACCCCCCCCCCCCCCTGGGCTCGGACTCTGTAACTTAAAGAAGTTTTCAATGTTTGGCAAAAGAATTACCGAATCTCGAATAGGCTGCTGGTGCTAAAAGTTTGTTTTGTGCTGTTACGTCGGAGAGGAAATGAGTTTTAGCGATATAGATGATCTTAACAGTAGCTTCAAATTTGCGAAAATGACATCTGTGTGTAGCATCTAAATTTGAGGCATAAATCCATTTGAAACGGAAATATATTTCAAGATCACAGGGGGCAAACTCGAATATTGTGTAGAAATTCGAATGTTGATTTAAAATTGCAAACCTAAGACTCTCTGCCAAGCATTGTGATGTTTTCAGAAATCTTTGGTTCAGAGTAAGGTGTTTCATCCTTGATTTCATATTTTGTCGCCCACTGACAATTCGACCAGATTCCGTTTCGGAAAATTCACCAGTTTGCTGAAACCGTCTAGACTTATTACACGAGTCCTTGTTTTCGCTCCTTTCCCCCTAACCATGCCCCACAATACCCATTCCGCTTCAACTAAGTTTTAGCGGAATATAACTGTAACAATAAATAACAATTCAATTCAATGGAGCAAAACTTTGACTCATATCATCAGTCTAGAAACTGTCATGGAAAATTTGCTGTACGGGGTGAGCAAAAAAGTTTCGGTGTTTGCGAAGATCTACGATCGTGCTAAAATCAAATCTCAACGAGCTAGAATTTCTTTTTATAGAAGAAAGGCTCACTTAGATAAGACAATTTCTTTCGCTCAAATCAGCAATTCTGTTCTAAAGATATGGTAAATTTTGTCTGAAAATGCTCGTAAAAGTATCTAAAGTCGCTCAAAGTTGCTCTTTAGAACTGTTTGACCAATTTTTAGTGAAAGAAATTTTAGCATCTAAGTTGCTATTTCCACAGTAAAATGATCTAGAATTCATTCAAGTTGGTGCATGGCGCACGTAATTGTAAGCAAACAAAGAACCTTTGTTTGACTCTCCCGGTTATATAAGCAATGGCTCTAAGAGCCTGACTATCAGAGGGTAGGGTTGCACTATCTCCTTGTAATCAGGCCCCAAACCCACCAGCATTGATTGTTTCCGGCAGCCTTTGCTAAATTAAAGGTCCTGGAGGCTCCGACCCCCAACAAACTCAAGACTAAACATAGACGCTGACTTGCGTGTGATACAGTA
Source organism: Aurelia aurita (assembly GCA_004194415.1). NCBI lineage: Eukaryota > Metazoa > Cnidaria > Scyphozoa > Semaeostomeae > Ulmaridae > Aurelia > Aurelia aurita. Next base: position 1,076,359 of record REGM01000044.1, read on the forward strand.
ACATAGAGACCACCACAGTTTGTAGCCATTCTTGTTCACAGTTTCTCTCCCAGAAACAAAATAGTTTCAACATCTGTCTTGTTTAAAAACACGCGGGCCTTTGTTTATCATAGCAAGATACGGTCAAAAGAATAGATATATTGTCTTTGATTTTAATCAATTTTGATTCGTAAACAACAAAACTCTAAACTCAAATTGTTTCACATAAATCTGATTATCTCTACTCTGCTTATCTGATTATCTGCTACTGTTAATATCTGTAGGATTTTATCTGACTTGTCATTGTAGTGATAAAACATCTTTATTTGCATACAGAGTGAATCAACAACAACATTATTTATTATTTTGTTATATACAGTAAATCCCCGCATATAAGAACCTACTTTTTTGAGAGCCAGGCTGAATTAGGTTCTTATTTCAAAGGTAGTTGGTAGTTGGATCAATTTCAGGGTATAACGGTTCTTATTCGAAGGGTCCCTTGTGTAAACCTTTTAGAAGTTACTAGCAAGGATTTTCAACCATATTATTTGTTTTGGCAATGTTATTAAGGACCTAATAATTAATGATAAGGTTACAAATAGCAGGGGAGGAGGTTCAGATTTTAACAGCCAACTTGGACAAAAAATAAACTTAACAAGGATGATCAAAAAATCAACAGTATTACCCTTGTAATAAGAAAATATTTTGTTCATCAAACTGAAAGAGGTTCTTAATTACGAGGTGCATAATTTAGGAAAAACAGCCTGTAGGTTCTTATTTTTGTAGGTTCTTGTATGCGGGGATTTACTGTATGTAGTATCTTTTTTTAATATGTAAATGTTTTTTGCCACGGCCCCCTGAAAAGCAGTTCAGATGAACTGATGGGGCTACCGTGCCTAAATAAGTAAAAATGAATGAAACGAAATGAATGAATGAAATGAATGGAGAGTTGTATCGTCAAGTGCCGCCAATCGTCGCTACCATTTCGTTCTTATAGACTTTGGCTAGTTTGCACTTTAGCGGACACACATTTAACATTTCCCTGTGTTTGAATTTTGTATCGATGTTTGGATGGAAAATGCATCAACACTCAGATTGAAGTATACTTACTGGACCAGCCGGGGTTTGGGGTCGGTAGCCCCCAACAATTTCAACCAAAAGAATGTATCTGTCACCGGTTCCTGCTGCAGATTTAGACCATGTTTAGGTTATTGTGACGTTCTCCCGTAAGTGTGAATCAGTCGAATCACGTTCGAATTTTGCATTATCCTATCAGATGATAGATTTTCTATTGCTATTATTTAGAAAGCCAATCAGCAATCAGTTCTTACAATATAATTCAATGCAACCACTTTTTTTCCTTGGAAGCTGTGTCCGCCAAAGTGGATTTGACCCTAGACCTTTTAGCTCTTCTACGTAGAATCTGAATCGAACGATATTTTGATACATTTTGTAGAATTTTCGAATGTGCTTAACAGCAATAGAGGCTCTAACCCCACTCAATCGAACCTTTTGTATAAAATTTTCGTAGAAAAATCGCTCGATCCAGACTCTTTGTAGAATAGCTAAAAGGTCTATTGTTACAAGGTGTTATACAGGATGAGTAAGTAAAATGTATCCACTGTTTGAAAAATCGTTTAGGAAAAGCTATGAAACCAATTTATAAAGTTTTGATCTGATCATCTTCCTGAGGCTTCAACTTAATTTTTGAGATTTTTCTTGTGATTTTAAGTGCATTATTTGCTTCTGAAATTAGGAATTTAGCCAAAAGTCCTATTTCTCAATTTACACAAAAACAGCAAATAATTGGCTGTTCGCTATTATTCTATCATGTAGAATTTGACTTTTAGATGCTCAGCATTGACGAGAGAGCATGGTTACATTTCAACAGTTTCCGTATAATTATAAAGCAATGACTGAGCTAAGAGAACATCTTTTTACCATTTCAATGTTTGAAAAGTGGATTAAATTGAGCCACTCACTTATAGTTTTAACCCAAGCCCATGGAAGCAAGTTTTCAGGAATTCTTCATTTGAGATTGTGTATTGTAAATTATGATCAAATTCTCAAAATTAAGTTAAAGTCTCGGCCAAACAGAGGATTTGCAATTTTTCAAATCTGTTTCATAGTCTTCGTAGTACGATTTTTCAAACAATGGATACATTTTTCTGAGTCAACCGGTAAAATCGTTAGTCCGCAATAAGTTGTTAGCTTTCGAAAACCAGCTTTATGCTGAAGGGCTACCGTCCTTTAAAGAATGTGAAAAACGAAATAAAGAAATAGGCTTCAATGAAAATGTAAAAAGTGCGCGAACATACGTTTCTGACGCCCTTATCATCAAAACACGTCACCATTTCCCCGCGAGTTATTTTTAGTCTCGACTTACAACTTGACTAAAGGCCGTAGAAATCTTTTTGATTGCATTCGCTTATCGCTTGTACTTTTGTGTCAATCGAAGCAGCTGATGCTATTTCTACAAAATCTGCCCCTGTTTATTAGACCCACATACCCATTACCCTTGTACTTTTCCTTATTTTCCTGCTTTCCTACTTTTCCTGCTTTCAAAAGTTGCAAAATCGTGCTGCCAGAATTGTTACAAATAGCAGCTATGATGTTTCAGCAGCTAGTCTGATTAAGAGGCTGAAATGGCCAACAATTTCCGACATTATTCAAAATGAAACAACGACTATAATGTACAAGTCAACAAATGGTCTTGCTCCGGAATATCTGTCCAAGCTGTTTATAAAGAACTCAGCCCAAAATAAACTGAGGCTGAGAAACACCGAAACTGACTTGCCACTTTTCAAAACGTCAAATGGGCAGAAGTCTATTTCATTTCGTGGACCTAAGCTTTGGAGCAAATTAAGCTTGGATGTCAAACATGCACCCTCTCTTCCTACCTTCAAAAAAAGGTTAAACGAGCCATTGCAGAGGGTTTGATTTCACTTTTCTTTTTATTTAATTTCGTATAATTTTGTTTTGGACATTTTCAGTTTTTTTATTCCTATTTAACTTAAGTTAGCAACATTTGTAAATTAGGATTTTACTTGGTAGTCTTTTTGCACGGCCCCATGTAAAGCAGTCTCCACAGTACTGACGGGGCCACCGTGGTTAAATAATATAAAATGAAAAATGAAATGAAAAATGCTTTTTTACACTGTGATTGTGACGTCAAGTGACACTGATTGTGACTAGAATCCAGCTGAAGCACTTAGCCTCGTAATCTTATTTTGCTGATGTCATAATAGTTATATATAATATATATATAATTACGTAATCGACAACTTTTTTCCTATTCATGTCATGTGACGACATGTCACGTCACTTTTTCAATTCGCGCTCGAAAATCAGACTTGGGGTAAATGAAGTCATTACAAAATATAGCGTCGCACTGGGATTTTGAGAGTGTCTCGTTTGTTTATCGAAATAAATCAACTCTAAAAGCTCGGAAGCTGTTCAAATCATTCATAAACTTTAGAAGGCTGACTCCAAAGAAGCGAGGAGCAACTTACAACTGATGAAGTTTGTAGCGCTGTTTACAAAATTATCGTCGCAAAGGCAAGTTTCTCACATCTTTCTTGGACTAAATTCATGGTTTGCTTTCAAGAACAACATTGGTGCAATGATTTCATTGGTTTAGGTCTGACTGACAATTGCTACATACCCTATCCCTACTCAATATCGCGAGGTAGAAGAAGAGCAGTTTTATGAAGCTTTTAGAAAATTTCCTATAGAAACCAGCACAGGTGACATTCGTCTTGCAACACATAATCAACGAATTTTTTCAAAATAATTAATATATCAAATTAAAGCTGAAATTCTCCCGTTTCTTATGGTGTAATTTTATTCTGAGTTTGTTTGGTTTTGGAAGGCTGGTTGATCCACGAGGAAGGAGCACAGGTGACATTCGTCTGTGGCATTCGCTTTTTTTCAAATTATTCCCCCTTCCTCGTGGATCAACCAGCCTTCCAAAACCAAACAAACTCAGAATAAAATTACACCATAAGAAACGGGAGAATTTCAGCTTTAATTTGATATATTAATTATTTTGAAAAAATTCGTTGATTATGTTGCAAGACGAATGTCACCTGTGCTATAGAAACCCATATAAATGTTCTGAAGATTTACCCCAAAACGAGATTGCGTCATGTTTTCAACGCTGCTGTGACGTCATGCGGTCTGTATGAATATATCGGCCAAGTGAGTTGTCTCGGATAGCCGATATAGCGTTCTGCATCTGAACAGGCCCTTAGAGTTTGAAAATTTCTGAAGACGTGCTTTTCTCGCCCTTTAACTTGTACAGTGGTTATATTTAGGTCGTTAATTGTGACCTGCTTTCCGCGACTAATAACTTTTTAACAATACTTCCAAAGAAACGTTCAAATTTGTTGAACAAGCTAACAGAGATTTTCTTTAAGCGTCTTCAGGAACCACATAAAAATTTGCAAAACAGTTGCATAAATTAGAAAGAAGTTAAATTTTTCACATCCCCACAGACAAGACAGGTGTTTCTAGCATCTTTTGCGAAAGAACTATTCGTCTTCGAAACAAAGGATGTCAGGAATAATTAATGAATCTTGCATATTGTGAAATTTCTCCATCATTCTTAGTTGAAATAACTAAACAAGGAGCCTCTGGAAATATAATTAAGGCTAGAGAATTAAATTGTACTAAATGCAAATATCTTGTTTTTCCGTTCATATTTTGTGTTCTACAAGGCATTAGAATTTCGATGATAGCAGGTACTTAAAAAGTTTAAAGCAGATCACTCCGCCATGAACGAGGACATCTAATGAAGATGTTTGTCGATCAGTTCTGTGATATCAAATGTCGTTTATGCGAGAAATATGCTCGATGTTTTGCAGTTATTAATTAGTAAGAAGTTGTTCTGGTTAAGTACCTGTGAAAGGTATGCCTGTAATTTGAGGCACCGTTTGCCGAAGGAATATGCGAGAAATTCGCTGCAGAATACGAACATCGAAGATATTGGCCCGATCAGTTCAGTGATATCAAGCTACTTTTATGCGACGAGTTTGCTCGATGTCATGAAGTTATTAATTGCCAAAATAATGTTGCTGTTTAGCTCTTATTATATGCGGTACCTGTGAAAATTATTTCGCTGATTAGAGACATCAATTGCCGAAGGAAGTTACGAGAAATTCGCCACAGAGTACTAACATTGTAACCTGATACAAGAAATTTGTGACGCACAGCTTATTTATTATCAGACTTTATTCACACGAAAAGAGGACAGAATGCCGCATTTGTCATCGAAGTTTGCTGCGAAGTTGATGCAATAATCGTAAAACCAAGTTACGTTACTAGATTGTGTGAATGCGAAAGAAAATTACGGGGAATTCGCCATAAATTGCGAACAACGACGACACTAAATCGACGTGATGTAAAAGTCAGTTGACAAGACGTGGGTCAATATTTGCAGACGATAATTATCGGGTTTACTACAGGAATTTGTTGCGAAATTGGGCGATAACCTTGAAACCTCACTTGTGAACTGGATTCGCTTGTTAAGGACAAATATTACGAGTTATTCGAAACGAATTGCTGGGAATTGAAGTGCCATTATCGCTATTTAGCCTGTCAAGTGGCAGCACTTTGATGTTTGTTTCGTGTTTCGAGTCAATTTGAGTGTATCGAATATTCATCGAACAATTTTGTCGATATTTTCGTAAGCAGGTATTGTTTACAAAATTCGTTAGGTTGTATTTTATGAGAAATCGACAGCCAGTTATTGCTCTTGGAACACGACTTCTCCGTTCTTGCCAGAGAATTATTCTCAAAATCTCGTACTAAACATTTCGGTTTTTATTTGCATTGTTTGCAGAGAGGAAAATAAATATTGAGGCGATGGCCTAAAGTTCGTCGCTAATTTTCTGATTAATCCAAAGATGTGCTTAGAAGCTTTTTCACTGTTCAACTTGCAGATTTAGCTGTTTAAAATGGTTGATCTCCCTTTAGCTTCCTGATGCGTTTTCAGTTTTGTTAGTGCTTGCTTTTGTTGGCAATATTTAGAGCATTTACGAAAATCGAATTCAATCGATGCGCGAGGAGTTCTTATCAAGCTTGCAGACATACTTCGAAGGATTACGCGCTGATCTTGGCTTGAAGGACAGCTGAAAATCTGATCGCTGGGAAAATCGTTCTCCATTTTCAAACTTGACCAACGTTTACGTTGAAAGAAACATGAAGAATTTTGGTTAAAGTGCTATCCAATTGCTGAACGGCATATCTTTGAATTTTGTGTTGTGTTTATCAACGCTGGACTTTGCGAAATATTACTACCAAAGAGTCACGCCCGTTCTGGATGTCTATTCAAAAATTGATTGGTTTATTTTGGTTATCCACATATCGCCCGTAGACGAACTTTAGCTGCCTTCCTTTCACCAGTAAAAATAATGCTCATTAGCTTGAATAAAGTTGCTTAGAACGTGGTACTTGGATAGCAGCACTACCTGACCTATATCGCCTTCCTTCAGGCCATAATTCCGTGAAGCAACGTAGCGAGTTTCACTTTGTTTACATTCATACCTACTTTTATGGCCTAGCTCGCAACATTGAAGGCTGCAGACTCAGCGTTTATTCGTTGCTTAAGATGCAAGAGAATATTCCGATGCTATTTGCTTTTGCAGTATTGAATGTATCAATATTTCTCCTGGATTTTATCATTAGGGTGTCTAAACTATACTGACATTGCTGAAGCGTAAACTAGCAAAGAAATCGTCATTTTCCATTGCCTTACCTATTCCGTACTTCGATGATTGAAGAAGGCAATAGTTTCCCTGGATTTAACATGTTGATATCCACACCGACATTGCTGCGAGTTGACATTGCGGAGAAATCATCTTATTACACCACCCTACCAATTTCTAACTTCGATTGTTATATTGACCAACTGTAAACAATAATCTTACGAAATTCACTCCAAAGATTGCAAACATGTCGACGAAACTTGCTCTCGCAACTCCCCTTAATCAAGATTCGCCAGTGCGAGTGAAACTTCGAAACAAAGGATCGAAAGCACGGTTACGACGAAAGAGATCCTCGTTCATACTCGAACCCCTTTACGCTCAAGTTACAAACTTTGTTCGAGACGCTGCTAAAAAGCATTCGAGAAGAGGAAAACGTTCGAAAAAATCGGAAATCTTGATGAACGAAATTTCAAATGCACTGTTACGACTGGCTAGAGTTGGGAGAGGCATTGCATTTGATTATCCTGAAGTTAGAGTGGAGATGTCTACAGCTTGTCGTGGTATTGAAATATTAGGTAAGTTTTGCTAATATTTTACTTACCTTTTTGACTAAATAAAGGAAAGGCGTAGGTGAGAGATTGCGTTTGACTGTCAAGAAGTCAGGGTCGATATGTACCAGCTTGTCACTGAAATCGGCCATACTGTTCTGAACTAATAGAGAATTCTGCTTGAATGCAGCTTCTGGAAAAGGACTAAAAAAGAAGATCAATTTCGACCCAGCATAGGTGTCAGATCTTTAAACAGGCTAGTGTGAATGGCTATTGCATCTTCCTTTTGGTTGAATGGCGTGAAAGAAACTTTGGCCACTTTGCTATAATTCTACAGTTTAACTTTTCAAAAATCTTGAAAATTTTTCGAAATTACAGTGTATTTCATATTTCACCTCGTTTGAGGATGTGACGTCATCAGAATTCTAAATCGTAAACTAGAAGAGTGAAAGACGTGTGCTTGATACCGTATTGCAGACTAGCCTCACTGCATAAAATCCTCAACTTACGCTCATCTCATCTACGACATGTATTGAGTCTAATTGCAGACATTCGTATGGTTTTCTTAAAAATTATACCATGTTTCCTCAAAAAATTTAGAAATTACGATTACTTTATACTTTTTCTCAAAGATGTAATAGCCATTTACACTATAGCCTTTTTGTAGATTTGAAGCCTATCCTATGTTATTCGATCCAGGTTTCACTGAAATCAGGGAACTAACATAAGCCTTACTTATATTTTTTCTCGCAAGAGAAACATATATGCTATTTGTTTGTCTTCCGGAGTGTGGTCCTGCCTTTTCCATTGGTTTAAAGTTATGGCTTGAACCAAATTTGATGACTGTCTTCAAGTATATACAGGAACAGCTTCCATACAAGATTGTCCATAACTTTAGAACTGCATGACCAATTTTATTTAAAGAAATTTTCTCATCCAAGTTAACCTCTCAAGTTACTCATAGATCGTTGAATTTTTTTGCAAAATTAACGAATGTACAGTTCGACCAACGTTGAAACGCTTTGTTTTTCATTCACCCGCAGTATTTACTTACCTTTTTATGATAAAAGTAGATGGTTGGGAAATTCGTTGCTTTTAATTATCTGGAAAGTCAGGGTCAATATATATAGTACACATCCTTTTAAAAAATTTCAAAAATGGTATTTTACTCACCTTTTACTTACCTTTTTGATTACTTGAGAGAAATATTCAGGTGATGTATCTATTTTTGGTTATCTTGGAATCAGAGCAGGAATATCCACAACGGTCCAAGTATTGAAGTTTTAGGGAAGTTGCTTTAGTATTTTCCTTACCTTTTAACTCACCTTTTTGACCAAATAAAGGAGGGGTGTGAAAGACGCTATTTTTGATTATCTTAAAGTAAGAGATGAAATGTCTGCAGCTTGTCAAAATATTAAAGCTTATGGCAAGCCGAATTAGTACTCTGCTTACCTTTTTGATCAATTGCAAGAAATAATTGTGAAAGGCATCGTTTTTAATTATCTAGAAGTAAGGGCAGAAATCTCTACGGCTTGTTGGAAGTGTTGAAGTTTTAGGTAAGATTTAGTTTTGTTTTACATACCGTTTTGACGACATAAAAGACATTTTAGGACAGGCATTGCTTTTAATTACCTTGAATTCGTGGCAGAAATTTCCACAGCTTGTCTAAGTATTGAAGTTTTAGGTAAGTTGAGTTTGCATGTTACTTACCATTTTGATAAATTGAAACTAAGAGTTGGGAGAGGTGTTATCGAAGTGATAAAGTTGGAAGAAAGTGAGTTGCACTGGTGTTTACTTACTCTGTCGCTGATTAATGAAGCCGTATGGTATAGATATGAGAGTTTGGGAATTTACATTGGAGATCGAAATAGTCATTCACAGTTACTGCCTTTATTACTAGAGTTAAAGCTCTTTTCAAAATGATGTAAAAATTTCATTGAATATTAAAAATTTCCTCTTCAGAATGATTATAGTTGGAAAAATGAAAAAAGTGCTTTCCTTACTACAAAAATGATGAAAGCCTCGTTTCAGTCCCATTATGTGGGTATGTTTCATTGGTAATTCTAAACCTACCAAATTTTGAAAATATTACACTTCACCTAAACNAGTGGCAGCACTTTGATGTTTGTTTCGTGTTTCGAGTCAATATGAGTGTATCGAATATTCATCGAACAATTTTGTCGATATTTTCGTAAGCAGGTATTGTTTACAAAATTCGTTAGGTTGTATTTTATGAGAAATCGACAGCCAGTTATTGCTCTTGGAACACGACTTCTCCGTTCTTGCCAGAGAATTATTCTCAAAATCTCGTACTAAACATTTCGGTTTTTATTTGCATTGTTTGCAGAGAGGAAAATAAATATTGAGGCGATGGCCTAAAGTTCGTCGCTAATTTTCTGATTAATCCAAAGATGTGCTTAGAAGCTTTTTCACTGTTCAACTTGCAGATTTAGCTGTTTAAAATGGTTGATCTCCCTTTAGCTTCCTGATGCGTTTTCAGTTTTGTTAGTGCTTGCTTTTGTTGGCAATATTTAGAGCATTTACGAAAATCGAATTCAATCGATGCGCGAGGAGTTCTTATCAAGCTTGCAGACATACTTCGAAGGATTACGCGCTGATCTTGGCTTGAAGGACAGCTGAAAATCTGATCGCTGGGAAAATCGTTCTCCATTTTCAAACTTGACCAACGTTTACGTTGAAAGAAACATGAAGAATTTTGGTTAAAGTGCTATCCAATTGCTGAACGGCATATCTTTGAATTTTGTGTTGTGTTTATCAACGCTGGACTTTGCGAAATATTACTACCAAAGAGTCACGCCCGTTCTGGATGTCTATTCAAAAATTGATTGGTTTATTTTGGTTATCCACATATCGCCCGTAGACGAACTTTAGCTGCCTTCCTTTCACCAGTAAAAATAATGCTCATTAGCTTGAATAAAGTTGCTTAGAACGTGGTACTTGGCTAGCAGCACTACCTGACCTATATCACCTTCCTTCAGGCCATAATTCCGTGAAGCAACGTAGCGAGTTTCACTTTGTTTACATTCGTACCTACTTTTATGGCCTAGCTCGCAACATTGAAGGCTGCAGACTCAGCATTTATTCGTTGCTTAAGATGCAAGAGAATATTCCGATGCTATTTGCTTTTGCAGTATTGAATGTATCAATATTTCTCCTGGATTTTATCATTAGGGTGTCTAAACTATACTGACATTGCTGAAGCGTAAACTAGCAAAGAAATCGTCATTTTCCATTGCCTTACCTATTCCGTACTTCGATGATTGAAGAAGGCAATAGTTTCCCTGGATTTAGCATGTTGATATCCACACCGACATTGCTGCGAGTTGACATTGCGGAGAAATCATCTTATTACACCACCCTACCAATTTCTAACTTCGATTGTTATANATTCGTTGCTTAAGATGCAAGAGAATATTCCGACGCTATTTGATTTTGCAGTATTGAATGTATCAATATTTCTCCTGGATTTTATCATTAGGGTGTCTAAACTATACTGACATTGCTGGAGCGTAAACTAGCAAAGAAATCGTCATTTTCCATTGCCTTACCTATTCCGTACTTCGATGATTGAAGAAGGCAATAGTTTCCCTGGATTTAGCATGTTGATATCCACACCGACATTGCTGCGAGTTGACATTGCGGAGAAATCATCTTATTACACCACCCTACTAATTTCTAACTTCGATTGTTATATTGACCAACTGTAAACAATAATCTTACGAAATTCACTCCAAAGATTGCAAACATGTCGATGAAACTTGCTCTCGCAACTCCCCTTAATCAAGATTCGCCAGTGCGAGTGAAACTTCGAAACAAAGGATCGAAAGCACGGTTACGACGAAAGAGATCCTCGTTCATACTCGAACCCCTTTACGCTCAAGTTACAAACTTTGTTCGAGACGCTGCTAAAAAGCATTCGAGAAGAGGAAAACGTTCGAAAAAATCGGAAATTTTGATGAATGAAATTTCAAATGCACTGTTACGACTGGCTAGAGTTGGGAGAGGCATTGCATTTGATTATCCTGAAGTCAGAGTGGAGATGTCTACAGCTTGTCGTGGTATTGAAATATTAGGTAAGTTGTGTTAACATTTTACTTACCTTTTTGACCAAATAAAGGAGAGGGCTGGGAGAGACATCGTATTAGGTAAGTTTTGCTGATATTTTACTTACTTTTTGACTAAATAAAGGAATGGCGTAGGGTCGATATGTCCCAGCTTGTCGCTGAACATCGGTGATACTGTTCTGAACTAATAGAGAATTCTGCTTGAATGCAGCTTCTGGAAAAGGACTAAAAAAGAAGATCAATTTCGATCCAGCATAGGTGTCAGATCTTTAAACAGGCTAGTGTGAATGGCTATTGCATCTTCCTTTTGGTTGAATGGCGTGAAAGAAACTTTGGCCACTTTGCTATAATTCTACAGTTTAACTTTTCAAAAATCTTGAATATTTTTCGAAATTACAGCGTATTTCATATTTCACCTCGTTTGAGGATGTGACGTCATCAGAATTCTAAATCGTAAACTAGAAGAGTGAAAGATTTGTGCTTGATACCGTATTGCAGACTAGCCCCACTGCATAAGATCCTCAACGTACGCTCATCTGATCTCATTGATGTGCTGCTGTTGTTGCTGTCGCTGCAGTGAGGTTGTAGTTGTAGCGTTATCAGTTCAGTCTAAGAGCGAAACTACGACATGTATTGAGCCTAACTGCAGACATTCACAAGCTATGGTTTTTTCTTAAAAAAATTATACCATGTTTGCACAAAAAATTTAGAAATTACGATTACTTTATACTTTTTCTCAAAGATTTGAAGCCTATGCTATTCGATCCAGGTTTCACTGAAATCAGGGAACTAACAGAAGCCTTACTTCTATTTTTCTGGCAAGAGAAACATATATGCTAGTTGTTTGTCTTGCTCGGAGGGTGGTCCTGCCTTTTCCATTGGTTTAAAGTTGTGACTTGAACCAAATTTGATGACTGTGTTCAAGTATATTCAGGAACAGCTTCCAAACAATTGTCCATAACTTTAGAACTGCATGACCAATTTTAATTAAAGAAATTTTCACATCCAAGCTAACCTTTCAACTCTCGAGTTACTCATAGATCGTTGAAATTTTTTGCAAATTCAGGAATGTACAGTTCGACCAACGTTGAAATGCTTTGTTTTTTATTCGCCCGCAGTATTTTACTTACCTTTTTTATGATAAGAATAGATGGTTGGGAAATGTGTTGCTTTTTATTATCCGAAAGTCAGGGCTTAAATCCTGTCGAAGTATTGAAGAGTTTAGGAGCTTGAGAATTGTTACTTTTGCTTACCTTTTTGATTAAATAAGAAAAATATTCAGATGATGTATCTATTTTTGGTTATCTTGGAATCAGAGCAGGAATTTCCACAACCTGTCTAGTATTGAGGTTTTAGGGAAGTTGAGCTTTAGTATTTTGCTTAACTGTTTGCTCACCATTTTGACCAAACAAACGAGGGTCCGGGAAGGCGCTGATTATCTTGAAGTAAGAGATGAAATGGCTACAGCTTGTCAAAACAATTAAGTTTTGGGGGTAAGTTGAACTAATATTTTGCTTACCTTTTTGTGACTTTTTGTGAAACTAAGAGTTGGGAGAGGTGTTATCGAAGTGATAAAGTTGGAAGAAAGTGAGTTGCACTGGTGTTTACTTACCCTGTCACTGATTAGTGAAGCCGTATAGTATAGATATGAGAGTTTGGGAATTTACATTGGAGATCGAAATAGTCATTCACAGTTACTGTCTTTATTACTAGTTAAAGCTCTGTTCAAAATGATGTAAAAATTTCATTGAATATTAAAAATTTCCTCTTCAGAATGATTATGGTTGGAAAAATGAAAAAAGTGCTTTCCTTATTACAAAAATGATGAAAGCCTCATTTCAGTCCCATTATATGAGTATGTTTCATTGGTAATTCTAAACCTACCAAATTCTGAAAATATTACACTTCACCTAAACAGAAACATATTTCAAGTCGAACACAAATGTCTTGTAACCGNATATGAGAGTTTGGGAATTTACATTGGAGATCGAAATAGTCATTCACAGTTACTGCCTTTATTACTAGAGTTAAAGCTCTTTTCAAAATGATGTAAAAATTTCATTGAATATTAAAAATTTCCTCTTCAGAATGATTATAGTTGGAAAAATGAAAAAAGTGCTTTCCTTACTACAAAAATGATGAAAGCCTCGTTTCAGTCCCATTATGTGGGTATGTTTCATTGGTAATTCTAAACCTACCAAATTTTGAAAATATTACACTTCACCTAAACAGAAACATATTTCACGTCGAACACAAATGTCTTGTAACCGATAGGTTTCAGATTCACTTTAATAAGCGGTTTGCTAATGAAAACGAGAATCTCTCTGAAGTCTGCCAAACCTTCTGCCTTTTGGAGCAGAAGATTCAGAAGGCCTTCCAAACCTACCGTTTTCAGAGTTTCAGGGTCAATCAGTTAGTCTACTGTTTCCAGAATTAGTACCAATCAAACACACCCATAGTTAAAAGATGCTTTTAGGATGGCTCAAGAATGCAAATGTCCTCGAGATCGTTCGTGCATTTTAGCCCAAGTTCGGTTGTCATGAAAAATCGACCTTTCCAAAATCACATGTAACTATTGAACGGTTGACCAATTTCAACCAACTTACTTTTAAGACCTAAGTTAGCCCTTTCTTCTATTCGTCAAATTTTATTCCAAAAAATTAGCGCGGCATCTTTTGAAGATATAACCGGGCAAATTCAACAGGATCATTTGTTGCCTATCTAGCATGCGTTTTGCTTTCTTATCCGGATGATAAATAACCGGGCAAATTCAGCAGGATCATTTGTTGCCTATCTAGTATGCATTTTGCTTTCTTATCCGGATGATAATGTATTCCTTATGAAAACTAACAAATAGATCTCTCATAAACCTAGATCGCCTGTTAAAATTCCCAGTGCTTCTTTCGCCGAAATCCGTCTGCAGGCAATAATTTTATAGAACACCAATGTTTTAATTTGTATTACTTCTCAATTCTCTTTTTGCCTTAGAGGAAATACCATGAATTTTTAAACATTGTTTGAAAATGAATAGAAATAAATTCAAAAGTGACAGCGTCTGCTAAGAGAAATAACTGGGAAGGTTTTGTATCGTTGGAACCAAAGGTCATTTTGTTATAAACATTTGCTAATTAGAGAATGAAAGCCTTCCCATTTTCAACAGCTTTATCCGCTGATACTCAAATTTATAAATAAAAAAATATTTTCTCCAGTTATGATTTTTAGGATTTCAAGAATTGAATAGTTTATTTAACTGCTAATTACTGCCTAGAATTTCCTTCGTATCTGTTTTCGCCAGGATGTTATCGCTAAAATATATGATACCTCAAATGATAGAGATCTCTTTTCATACCTTTCATATTTTGTTCTTTACGGTGGCTTGCCTATTAGCAGAAAGCTTTTGTCAAGGGGCCTTCAAATAGGACACTTACAGTTTATATACAGGGTGTCCCAAAAAGTTGTGCTCTATTTGTGCGGCTGTTTTGGAGGAGCTATAATTTCTATTGTCCCGTTGATGATACAGCTGCATTGGATACACTTCAACTTAGAGTTTGGGACATTGTTCTAGCCAATCGGACAAGTGGTTGCTGATTTATGGCGCAAGAAAGTTAAAAAGGTGAAAACTTCAAAAGCAGCACTTTCTTTGTTCTCCAAAAATGACAAAATCAAGTAAATACTGCAAGAAAGGGTTCTAGAGCTGTGTTAGATTTTTCCTAGCCGTAATTTGGATAAAAAAGTCATTGCTGTAAAGCAGAAGTTGTAGAGGAATTTGATGCTGATTTTAGGCCATTTTTGAGGTTTTTCGAGAGGGCCTGTTCGAGAAGTCTCTCATATTTTGGGAAGACAGTGGCCGATTTTAGTGATGAAATTTCTAAAATTAAGTCAACATGTTGGCTATTCAACAAAACAATAACAAAGATTATTGCTGTGATATTCAAGGGGCAGTAGCCTTTCAAATGCTGTGCGTTTTTTCTGACTCACCAGGTAGTACTGTAAATTGTATCTTATATTTCTTAAATTTTAAGATTTTTCATATTTTAAGGCAGTTTAAACAAATTTTAATGCCTTAATTTTTTAGGTGGAAAATTAAAGCAAGCTGCAGTGGATTTCTTCAGCTTTCCATGCTCCCCAGTAAAACGCAATGAAATGGTTCGTGCTGCTGATTCCTTACTTAGTGGTGTCACCCGCATGCTTTATATTGCTGATATTGCAGATGCATTGCGACTTCAAGCGTCTCTTAAAAAAGTAAGCTATTTCTTCTCTTCTTGTTCCTTATCGTTTAGTATCAAACCTTCTAATCTCAGTTGTCAGAGGGACCTACACAAGAAGATAATTCAGTGAGAAACGGAGTCACAATGATTTCTATTTAAAAGTAAGTTTAATATCTGCAGGGTTTCAAAAAAATACGCAACCCAACTTTAACCGAACTGTTTCAGAAAATGATAATATCTGAATTAATTCAACCTATACCAACTAAAAGCGCAATCTATCTTCTTTCCAATGATATGCAGTTTGGTTGCATTAATGGAGATATTGATGATCGGATTGACGTTTCAGCAGTTACTATGGCCTATTTCACATGCATGAAAACGCTATGAAATTTACACAAACGAAATGCTATCTTGTGGGAGCGTATTTTTTCATTTTCGATATGCATCTCATGGAACGAAATTTGTACGTTCTTCGCAAGGGCGTCACATCGAGTGCTTTTAGGCCTAGTTTTAGAAATTTTTTACTTGAAAAAGTCTTAATTTTGCTCTTACAACATCCTGCGTCTGAAATAGGCCATACAAATTAATTTTGAGAATTTAGTAAAAATTTTCAAAGTACTGTTTTGCTCTCAGAGGAGGAGTCCATTTGACATTGTTTGCCTCTCTACCCTCCACTGCATTTGAAAGAGGACACAATGCTTGATAATCTTAAAAAGTATTGCAAATCTCTGTATTTCTGGTCAGCTGAAGGATCGCTTCCAGTTTGACTTTAAAACACCTATCTATATTCTATTTCAGCCAATTTGCCAAATGAATGTCAGCTCTTCAGCTTTCTTTAGCTTTAATTAGGAATATAATAGAATTAGTTGAATATTCAAAAGTAGATTCAAAGATTCACTTGCAAGCTGTCGTTTATCTGAATTATTAATTCCCTTGAGCTGACTAAGGCTTTATTTTACTACTTATTTACCTAACAATGAAATATTAGAGAATTTCCAGCTGAACCCCAAACAGAATTTCAAACAAGATTCCATGGAATTATCAAGGTAGAAACAGATTTATAAAGCCCTCTTTTACAGTCCTCAATCACAGAAGGACAGTAAAATTCAGTGATTTTAGAGTTTTGAAAATCGTACCTTCAAACTCCAAACAGAATTTACACAGGATTCAATGGAATTAGCAATGTAGAAACAGACTTAACAAGTCCTCTGTTACTGTCCTCAATTTCAGAAGGACAGTTTTAACACACTGATTTAACGGTGTGGAGAATCATACTTAAATGTAAACAAGTGTCGTAATTTACAATCGTACTTTAAAACCTTCTAATATATTCGTCCAGCTGAACTCCAAACAGAATTTCAAACAAAGTTCCATGGAATTATCAAAGTAGGAGAAGACTTAACAAACCCTCTTTTGCCTTCTTCAATCACAGAAGGACAGTAAAATTCAGTGATTTTAAGAGTCTGGGAAGTCTTGATGCGAAGATGTTAATAAATTTGAGTTTAATGTCTCACCTCACTAAAGTGGTCAATTTAACCTTATTGATCATCGTAGCCATAATGACATCCCCACTAAATCTGGTTCTTTTCTTGAACTACCCTGAAATATGGAAGCCATTTTCATACCATCCTAACTGAATTGTCTGCGCATAACGCAAGGGCAGATTTTGTAACGATAGAATCTGTTGCGTTGATTTGATATGCACGTACAAAACGATTAGCAATTGGAAACAAATTATTTCTATGACCCATTGGTCAAGCCGCAAATGCAAAGAAAGCAGATTGCAAAGATGCCCTTGCCCTAAAGCCACCTCACTCGAGGAGGATGCAAAAGGGACTACTCTGAGAGAAGACATGAGTACATATCGAAAGTAGAAGGTTGAATCAAAACATCTGCCACCTGATTTTAATATATTTATTTCAAATATATCTTTTCTTTGTCCCTCAAAACACGTAGACTGGAAAAATGTCGATTGTTTAACTCTGATCACAGGTAGTGAATATTATTGTGTCAGTTAAAATCACAGAAGACTTGAAAAAACCTTGTTTTTGTGTTGTTGTATTTCCTTTCCTGAGTTGGGTTGTAATTTCTGTTGTGTTAATTAAGGGAATGGACTGGCCTAGGCGGTACCGATGGTAGTCCAGTGTGGAAAGAAAATATAACAACGCAAAAATACTCACGACCTATGCTCTGATCTAGCAATAGAAGATTATAGGTTTTTGAAGCGAGCTTTCGGATTGAAGTTATACCTTAGACTGACCAAGTAGCGTCTCTCGAAAGTTGGCGTATCCTTTCAAATAAATACTGNCGCAAATGCAAAGAAAGCAGATTGCAAAGATGCCCTTGCCCTAAAGCCACCTCACTCGAGGAGGATGCAAAAGGGACTACTCTGAGAGAAGACATGAGTACATATCGAAAGTAGAAGGTTGAATCAAAACATCTGCCACCTGATTTTAATATATTTATTTCAAATATATCTTTTCTTTGTCCCTCAAAACACGTAGACTGGAAAAATGTCGATTGTTTAACTCTGATCACAGGTAGTGAATATTATTGTGTCAGTTAAAATCACAGAAGACTTGAAAAAACCTTGTTTTTGTGTTGTTGTATTTCCTTTCCTGAGTTGGGTTGTAATTTCTGTTGTGTTAATTAAGGGAATGGACTGGCCTAGGCGGTACCGATGGTAGTCCAGTGTGGAAAGAAAATATAACAACGCAAAAATACTCACGACCTATGCTCTGATCTAGCAATAGAAGATTATAGGTTTTTGAAGCGAGCTTTCGGATTGAAGTTATACCTTAGACTGACCAAGTAGCGTCTCTCGAAAGTTGGCGTATCCTTTCAAATAAATACTGATTGAAATATTTCATCAATAAGCTTTGTTTTCAAAAAGCTATAAACGTCATCTAATTCGTAAAGCTTTTTTTGCACACCTGATAAATTCAATAAATTTGATCGCATATTTTTTCATGCAGGTAAACAAAAAGCTAGCTGACCTCGACCTGTCCAGAAACACATCTGACCTAATCAACAGTTTTAAACGCCTTGGAAAAGATTTGCTGACAGTGACAAATTTAACAAGTGACATTGAAGATATGAGTGACCCAGAAAGATCCAAAAACCTTGAAGCTGCTTGTGACACACTCAGAAGAACGGGAGAGACACTTGAATCTGCACCAAGAAAATATGGAACACAACAACCGGTTCTCAGGGATATAAGAAATGATTTTTATGGTGTTTTGCAGCAGGTAGATCTGTTTAAATTTCTGAAGCTCTTCCATTAAACAACAAATCTCTTCCTTGCAAAAGGTGTCTCAATGGGCGCTTGCAAAATGGGGTCTTTCTCAGTAGCGAACACTTTGCCAAATATTTGGAGGCCGGAGGCCAATAGTTTCACTATTGTTTCGTTTGATAAGCATTTTTTGCTTCAGTATTGTTTTCAAACAAAAAGTAATTGTTCCCCCAACATTGGAGGACCACCGCACCCCTTCGCCCACCCCAGCCTAGTATCCGCCATTGCTCTGTCTGAAAAAGCTTGTAAAAAGGCCAGAATTAGACTTACTACTTCAGTCCCAGTTTCCGCTACGTTTATTGAATTGGATGAGGACACTACGCTGCAACTGTAATAGCGATTATCAGTCCATCAAGGAGCGAAACTACGACGATTGCAATAAGTCTAGGCCAGAATCAGCTTTCACTAAGTTTTTGGCTGTACAATGATATATTTCACCATTCGTCTTCAAAGAAAGTACTTCAAATCATGCTGATATTTTGAACCCGAGGGATAAACATTTGGTATTTGATTTGTTCTTCCTGCCTAGGGCAATCTCCTACTCGTTACAATAGACGATCGCGCTAAAGATTTTGTCGGGGAACTTTTTGCCATGGTCCTTTGCGCTCCATGATAAATTGACCAATCAAATGAATCAAAATTCTTTTGGGCAATCATGGTAAAATTCCCTGATGTCGCCTTTAGCGCAAATTCCCCTGAAAATATGACAAATTTCGATATGTATTTTTGTTTTGTTTTCAAGCTTTTTTTTAAAAAAATGTGTGAAGCAAAATCGCCCATAAATTTCGAACGGTTTGAGTGGTTGTTGTGAGATAAATTTTCATGTCTACGCTAGCCGTACTACAACATATTTTAGCTATGGTTTGTCGGAATTTTTAGCGAAGGAAAACTCCTTAAAAAGACTTGTTCAAGCTATCCTCGAGTCAAAATAGTTTTTCAACCCTATTTTGATTTTTCCTTTGTACAATTTCCTTGAAGTCTTCCTCTCAAATCTCATAAAAACATTTGTTTTATATTGCTCTTGTTTGGTTTGCCGTATTCTAATGAACAGTGTAGGAAATGACGAATACTTTCCTGCTAAAGCAGTTGGCTTGATGTCTGGATTTGAGAGCAAGCCTCCTTTTCGTTACGAGGTTTACAGGACGCTTTCGGCTACACTTCAGAAAGTTATTTCTTTTTTAACAGTAAATTTGAATCAACAGGGAAATTTAGCTCTGTGGCAGCCATCTACCAGATTTGCATACGGCATTTACCACCAAACCGCTTTTCCCAGTCTGTTTTTTAAAGGGCAATTCCGGGGTTTGTAAAATTAATGTTAGAAAGCAAACTTTCCATTTCCTTAATCAAATGACTAACTTTTTTCCACATTTAGACTTCTGTTTCAGCTGTCAATTCAATAAACATCTTGTTAATTTAGGCCAAATGTCGCAGCCATTGGTCTCCGTTTTTTCAACGAGTACACAATAAGGAGGCTGGTCACGATTTAGAGGCGAGAAAACAATAGGTCAGAACGCTCTGACATTGTGCTTAATGACATCACTACGAATTTGTCGTAGATTGTAAAACGTAGTTTCACAGAAAAAAGAAAAACAAAAGTTGGAAAAAAGTACGACAAACCATTCATAACAGTATAATCTTTCATTTTATCATCACTCATATCATACCAACCCCGGAATTGTCATTTAAATGGTCTAAATGGTCTATTTGTTGATAAGTCACGATAGTAAGTATCAGCAAATTTGTTTTGACCATCCTGTAATAGAACCTATTTACTTCATCTCCAAAGGTGATTGGTGCTACAGATGTCATCTCAAATGTGCTCCATCCATCTGCCGAAGAAGGTGTTGATGTCAAAACTGTCATTAATGACATCATCACGCACTTTATTGGAGCTGGCATCCCCACGACACAAAGCAAGCCCCCTGAAGTTGAAGTTTTCAAGTTTTCAGAAGCCTTGGCAAATATTGACGTAAGTTCTTGATCCAACAAAAATAATAGTTCTTTTAATAATTGACTTCGTAGTGATTGGCAGTTTGTAGTACCTGATGTATTTGATGTATTTAAATGAATCAAATTCTGCTTGATAGCCGAAAGACCAAAGTATTTTTGTAATTTTTCTCTCGTGTTTATGAGTCAGCACATTTATTGCCATGGGATTGCAGTCTTTAGTAATTTTTTGAGAATTCACTGTTATGAAGATGATACTTAATTTTGACATTTTTTTGCGTTGATTTCATGCAGTGTTAATTTCTTGTAAATAAACAATAATTCTTCCTCAAGCTTTTCTTACTTCCTTTGCAGGAGAAAATCGATGTATGTTCCTGTGTATACTCTGATCTTGCCATTCGAACTGAAGTACAACGAGGACTAAACAAGATAATCAAGGAAGCCGCTGTGGTGGCAGATTTGGGTGGTGTGAAGGAGAAGACGCGATCAGCATTACTACAATCGTGTTTTAAGACTACTGATACTGTACGAAATGCAATTGCAAAGAACACTGATGGGGTACGTTGTAGTGTCAATCTACTGGATGCCCCATAAAAACTCCACGGGACGACTGCATTTTAGCGGACCAACTTTATGTCATATCTCTCGAGAACGTATTTGACCAAATACCCTACCAACCCTAACTGAACCCTACCTAACCCTGACCCTAACCCTTCCCCATGACACATAACTTGCCGATATTAAAAGCTGGTCCGCTAAAATGCAGACTAGCCAATTCACAAGTTAGATCACACCCAGCTCCCTGAAGGCAACAATTTTGGAGAAAGCATGAAGCTTCTAACGAGACGTTTGTAAGGTTCCTGGACAGGTTCCTTTGAAACCTCAATTTTCTGTCAAGAATTACCTCACGAAAAGTTTCCGTTTTTCTCTCTTTTATATTTCTTTTACCAACAAGTTTGTTCATTCTAGGACAGTGATATTCTCGACGAAAATGAATTCCAACGCCAGGCTATCGTAGGAATGGCAAGAGAAGCAACAAAAGATTTACGTAAAAGCGTCCTAAACTCACTCCTTGATCACATTTCA
The DNA here is from genome assembly GCA_004194415.1 of Aurelia aurita. Classification (NCBI taxonomy): domain Eukaryota; kingdom Metazoa; phylum Cnidaria; class Scyphozoa; order Semaeostomeae; family Ulmaridae; genus Aurelia; species Aurelia aurita. Next base: position 1,098,211 of record REGM01000044.1, read on the forward strand.
TCAAAATATAAAGGAATGGAGAAATTCTTGAACCCTGGAGCACTTCTAAATGATGACGAAATTTACTCGCTGCATGAATATGTTGAATTTATGAAAGAAGTTGCGAGGTTGACGACATTTTTGTCAGAAGATGATAAAATGAAAATAAATATAGATAGTGCTGTGAAGAGATTGAGTTTAATTCGCAAAGAGGTTAGTTACTTTGTTCAGTCTAATGACAGCATAGGTGTCAAATCTAAAACAAGCTTACACGGCTGGTTCTTGTATCTTTCGTTTGATTTAATGGCTTGAAAGGGACTACTTCAAGTAATTCGCAAAGAGGTTAGTTACTTTGTTCGATCTAATGACAGCCTAGGATTCAAATCTAACACAAGCTTACACGGNAGAAATTTACTCGCTGCATGAATATGTTGAATTTATGAAAGAAGTTGCGAGGTTGACGACATTTTTGTCAGAAGATGATAAAATGAAACTAAATATAGATAGTGCTGTGAAGAGATTGAGTTTAATTCGCAAAGAGGTTAGTTACTTTGTTCAGTCTAATGACAGCATAGGTGTAAAATCTAAAACAAGCTTACACGGCTGGTCTCTCTCGTTTGATTTAATGGCTTGAAAGGGACTTTGGGTACTTTGCTATAATTCGTTATCCAAGATTTTGATATTGTTATTCGTTATGCAAGATTTGTACATCTACGCTATTGTATGGTACTTTAATCATTTATTCATTATATTGTCGTTAAATTTTGATGGTATCACACACAACAAACATATTTTGATATGATTTTTGATAACTTGATTATTTTCAGAATTACAGCGTCTTCTATTTTTCCTCCAATTTCGAGATTGTGACGTCATCAAATTGCTAAATCGTAAACCATAAAAGCAACAGATTTCTGCTCACCACCATATTATAGGCCTTCATAAACTACGGTTTTCGTGAAGATTGTGCCGTTTTTCCTCTATTAATTTTGGGATTTACGATGATTTCAATGTTTTTGAAAACCTTTCATGAATTCTTTCAATAAAAAGAAAAAAGGCTGCAACTCTGAAAATAATCAAGATATCAAAAATTGCCAACATACAATTCATAGGGAAGTACCTGAAGTTCCTTTCAAGCCATGAAATCAAAGGAAAGATGCTTTAACCATCCGTGGAATCTTTTTCAAAGATTTGACACCTATACTCTATAATAATAATAATAAAGAATTTATTTAAAGTTGATGTACTCTCTCCAAAAAGCTCCCCTATATGTGCTGAAAACTTACGTAATGCTTGATAGCAATTCATTTCGTGTTTAAAGGAAATTGTGAAAATAGATTTCTTCAAAATTAGGGCAAGAGACAGGAACGGGAGCTCGAGGAAGCGAGAAAACCTGAAATATTTGGAGGAAACTCGCCCAGATTTGGTATTTACCTGGTCGCTGACGACAGCCATGCAAGGAGAAATGGCTATCAAGTACTTTTTTCTCAATATCTACCCATTTTAATTTCTCTTCAAAATCAGCCCAAGTCACTCACAAGTTTTCCTGAGCAAAGCATAGGCATCCTTTAATAGCTCACAAACATTTCAGCGAGATGTGAGGGTTTTCTTGCCATCTTCCAGAAGTTCATAGATGACATCCTTCAAAGCGTTTTGTGATTTGTTGGGTCTCATCGCTGTAGTATTGTACTGTCAACTCCCTATTGAAAGCCTTCCTTGGCTCCTTCTATAGCACAAGCGATCTTCCTTTATCTGTGATATCTTACTCATTTTTAGGTAGTTGCTACATCACAGGTCTTAGCTAACTCGAAAAGGAAACTCACGACTTGCAAAGCATCATGGCAGAGTAATGTCAACACACTTGAAAGAGCAATGAGAGGTTTAAGCAGTGATGGATCAACCAATCATAGCTCGTTGCTAAGAGTTCCTCGCCAATCCGATGCTGCCAAACCATCCAATGACTTCTGTGGCTATGGCGTCAACGTTGTTGGTAAGCAATTTACACCTTGTATCTGGACTTTATAGTTATAGTTATGAGTTTATAGTTAAAGGGTCTGTTTGAACCAGCATGCCTTGCACGTACCATTTCTTGGTTGGCCTTGGTTGTAAGAGATAACACGTGCGAAGCATGCTGGTTGAAACAAACCCTTTAATACCTACAGGATTATTGATCTGAAACTATGGCAATAGACCCTTCAGCTATTCTGCAGAACAGCCATGGATTAGTGACAATTTTCTACGTTTAGATTCGAAATGTTGTATTAAGTGATGGAAGAGCTTCTTTCACTTCTGTTTACATTCGATCCTAGCTGTTTCGGAGAATAGCTAGCATAGACATCTTCGAAAAACATTTTGCACGATTGGTTGATGCATCTTTTATTTGATTTAATACCTTGAAAGGAACTTCAGGTGCTTTGCTATAATAAGTTTTCAGTGACAATTTTTGATATCTTGATTATTTTCAGAATTACAGCGTCTTCTATGTTTCAAACAGTTTTTGGTTGTGACGTCATCAAATTGCTAAATCGTGAACCAGAAAAGCTACATATTTCTGCTTACCACCATATCATAGACCTACATAAACTATTGTTTTCTTGAACATTGTGCCGTTTGCCTCTATTAACTCAAGATTTACAACGATTTTAATTTTTTCCAAAGTTTCTCGCGAATTCATTCGATAAAAAGAAAAACGCAATAATTTTGAAAATATTCAAGATTGCCTATGAAAACTTATAACGAAGTACCTTTATATCTTGATTGTTTTTAGAATTATTGCGGTTTTCTTTTTAATGAAGGAATTCACGAGAAAGTTTGACAAAAATTAGTCGTTGTAAATCCTAAATTAATAGAGGAAAACGGTACAATCTCCAAGAAAACCATAATTTGTGAAGGTCTATAATATGGTGGTAAGCAGAAATGTGTAGCTTTTCTGGTTAACGATTTAGCAATTTGAAGACGTCACAACCAGAAAACTGTTTGAAACATAGAAGATGCTGCAATTCCGAAAATAATGAAGATATCAAAGATTGTCAATGACCACTTATAGCAAAGCACCTGAAGTTCCTTTCAAGCTATTACATCAAAGGAAAGATGCATTAACCAATCGTGCGATGTTTTTTAAAGATTTGATGTCTATGCTCACAAGTTCTTACTCAGTTGATGCTATTTTAGAATATGCAATACAGTAAAAACCCGCGTATAAGAACCTAGTGGATTAAGAACCTACAGGCTGAAATTTTGAAATTAGACCCCCATTATATAAGAACCAATTCAGCCTGAAATTTGAGGTTGGGTTCTTATTTGTAGATCATCATTAAAACTCCAGTTGCTTAGTATTACTGAACCTATGTGTTTATTGCAAAACAACTGCTACAAATGCATTTTTAAATGTCCTGTTCAGTATTTCCAGTCCTAAGCTTCAAAGTATTAGCTGTTCATTATGTTACTGAAACTCATGTCTTTGGTAGTAGACCCATTTTTTCATCTACCTCAACACCTTCTTCAGGTAGAAGGGATTTCAGTGAACTGACCGTGAATAATAGGCTTGAACTTCGAATCAGAATAAAATTAATTGGTAACAGCCCTGAATAAATTAAGAACCAATTTAAGAACCTCAACAGCCTCATTTCCAACTAAATACCCAATATATAAGAACCTAGTCAGGCTGACTTGCAAAATTGTAGGTTCTTATACGCGGGTTTTTACTGTATAATCAAATTCTAGAAAGAAAAATTCAAGATCAGCAACATGATCAAATTCTGGTGATTTTTAATGAATTGCAGATTTTTGTACTTACCTTGTAGGCATAAGTCTCTTAAGGCTTACTTTAAACACTTTTAAATGTAATTTGGGCAAAAAATATGCAACTCCCAAGAGTAAAAATTTCTGAAAACCTTTCTGAATGCAAGATTTTGATAAAATTTATACAGCATCAAGAGCAAAATGAGAAACGCCTACTTAGCAATTATTATCAGTATACCGGGTGAGTCAGAAAAAACTGTCCTCGTTTGAAAGGCCATTGTTCCCTAGATATCGAGGCGATAATATTGGTAAATATGCTGTTTAATAGTGGACATGCTCTAGTAAATTTTAAATTTTACCTGACTGAAATCGGCCACTCTGTTATGAAATTATGAAGGATTTTCTAAAGACAGCCGCTCGAAGAAACCTTCAAAAACTTCATAAAATCACGACCAAATTTTCCAAATATTTCTGCCTTTACATGCTAAAACGTGTTGAAGTCATTGCTGTAAGGCAGAAATATTTGGAAAATTTGCTCGTGATTTTAGGCCTGTTTTGAAGGTTTCTTGAAAGGGATTTCTTCAGAAAATCGCACTTAATTTTAGAAGGGAGTGGCCGATTTCAGTCAGGTAAATTTTATATTATATTTGAACATGTCAACCATTAAATAATGTATGTCCAATATTATCATTTTGATATCCAGGGAGCAGTGGCTTTTCAAACGGGGATTGTTTTTTCTGACTCACCCGGTAGTATCAGCTGTAGTTGCAGAGAAATGAGGTTTTAAAAAAAGACGATCGCCAAAACCACTACTGTAACAAAATCACTAATCATCAAAAGCACAAGTTGACACAAGAAATACCCAACCTCGTTCCCATGACCCAAAAGGAGGCTGTTGAATCCAGCATTGACGTAGGAAACTGGTCCTCGGAACCAGGTTGAAGAAATGCCATTACATGACCAGATGCTGCTACAGAATGAGAGACATTGCATTGTTGTTGTTGTTGTTGAACATTGTTGATCGAAAATGGCATAGTTTGGGAATTGCATTTTTACCACATTTTTGTTTTGCCTGCGGCCCATGCTACGGACAATATTAATATTAACAAACAATATTAATACGTTCAAACATAAGATCAAAGAAAATTTTTTCCAAAATATAAAAAAAGAGGAAGATGACATATATGTCTCCTACTAAGACCGTGCTTCATCTCTCCCGACCATGGTTTGGTCTTATAAACCACGTTTTGTATTGAAAATACCTAAATATCTGTATTTTCCTTTTTTTCATACCTTTTCCGTTATACCGGCACCTCTAAGGGGACCATTATGGAAATAAGGTCAGCTTGACCTTTTAATGCTATCCCTACCACAGTAATTAGGAGTGTTTTTCTTTACGTCTTTAACCTTATAAATTGTATTGTATCTATTTTTATATTATAAAACATATCATCCTAAAACGTTACATTAATTCTTTAAACGTTGTGAAGATCATTTAGAAGTCCTTTTTATCACCATGAGAACTTAGGAAAAATTGTATTTGCACAGAAAAGAATCTTTAATCAAACATAACGTAGGTCAGAAATTTGTCAGCCTTCGTGGTTCCATTTTTTGGCCCACCCTGTATTAAGTGTGAATCTCATATGATGTCTACAGTAATTAGTTGTCTCTATTTTGTTCCATAGATGACAGTTATTGGTGGGACAGCACAACTGATTCATTTGCTCCTAGATCACATTCCTCATCTAGTGCAGAAGTCCCACGTGGTGGCTCAGATCATATGCCCATATCAGATGAGAGTAGCGAATTCTCTGTGAATTTTGGAACAATTCTAGAACGCATAACAGAGAAATACGAGCCTAAATTTACGCGAATAATGACTCCACAACCGCGAAAGCTGTCAGAAGGCCCTGGATCGCATAGTAGTTTTACGCCGCAGCCGATGCGAAGAGCTTGCTCGCAAATGGAGGAGCCGTATTCGCCTCATCCAAGACGAAGATTTCGCTCGTTTAACTGCGGTCGTAAGCAGTTTGGTTACGATTACGAGCATTTACAAATGGCTGTGTCTGACATGCAAGTGAACATCGCTCCAAAATTAGCGAATTTCCTGTCGAGATCCGCCGACGGACGACAATCGAAATGCAGCGATGAAAATCATACTGTGATTGTTGACTCGTTGAAGCTTGTTTACAAAGGCATACAAACAATTTGTAGCGCACTTTTGGACGAAGATCAATTTAAACAACCGAATTTCAATTTACAGGGAAGCAAAGTTGCCGTTGAGAACGGGATGCAGGATCGATGCGAGTCACGTGACTCGAAAACTCCTGATGATGAGTACTTTGATCAAGATGTCATGAATGTAAATAGACTTGGGGGCCGTCTTTGGGGTACAAATACCCCCAAAAATGGCAGAGAAACAGAACTATGACCGAAAATATCAAGTTACCTATCGCAATCTCTAAGAGGGACACAGGATTACCATACTACGTTTGTAATTCATTGAAGAAGATAAAATTTGGAGACGAATAACTTGGTTGGTGTGCCTCTTTGGGGTGCAAATACTCCCCAAAAATAGTAGATTAATAGAGCTGTGACCCAAATATTACGTTATCTATCGCTGTCTTTAAGAGGGACACAGGATTACCATACTACGTTTGTAATTCATTGAAGAAGATAACATTTGAAGTCAAAGAACTTGATGTGCCTCTTTGGGGTGCAACTACCCCAAAATGGTAGATTTATAGAGGTGTGACCCAAAATATACCCTAGGGTACCCAAAATATTACGTTATCTATAAACAACTAGTTATTTTTGAAATACTTTCACCAAGGTATAAGTTGGATCATGGTTGCATATAGTGAGCCTTCGCCTCGGGGTCGTCTTTGGGGTGTTACTACAGTAAAAACCCGCATATAAGAACCTACCTTTTTAAAAGCAAGCTGTTTTGGTTCTTATGTAAAGGATAACATTCGTGAAAGCAGGCTGTAGGTTCTGAAATTACGTTCTTAAATTTTCTCAAGTTTTTTGCAATATTTTTTCTTTGTTTGCAGACTTTAAAATGTCTCTATCAAAACACTGTGATAGAGGATGGAACATTAGCAATGTGGTGGAATCAGACTTGTTTAGGCCTTCTAGATGGTCGAGGAGCAATATCAAAACTTTTTATTTTACTCGATAATCAAATTGATATTTCGGATTGTCACATCTGAAAACTATACCAATGCATTTGTTCTTCAAAATAAGAACCAATACAAACACCAGGGTGAAAAGTTTCTTTCATAAAGGAGTAAATATTGAAGATTTCAAGCTGTAAGTTCCTAAACAAGAAAGGTTCTTATATGCGGGTTTTTCTTGTGAGAGAAATTCGATTTATCCCATTGGAGGCTCTACTACCGCTAAAATGGTAGAGAAACTTAAAGGGAATAGACTTAGCTATATTGAGTGGTCGCTATAAATGCTACGAAAACGCCCACGCGCGCATTGTTTCTTCAGCTACACATTGAAACGGCACGTGCCAACAGTATCAAATACAATAGACTATATTTTTAACCTGGCCCGGGCCAGCTTTTAACTATGTCGATTCCCTTTAACAGTGACCGAAGATATCAGATAGAAGTATTCTCTATCGCCAACTTTAAGCGATAACATAAACAAATGATTATTATTGCATTATTTAAATACATTCTTTACATAACACGTAATTAATAAAGACTTAGCCACCTGAAAATGTATCATCTCACATGGATTATCATTGGGCAATGTGTTTATTTCAGGGGTGAAATATTCTCAGATCCTGAGTGATAGTAATCCCTATACTTTTGCAACTTTTTCTCCAGAAAAGTACCTTTCCCCCATAATTCCCGCAAAATTTCTGAAATTGATAACCATAATTTCGCAACTTGATAATATAATATGAAGATGATAACCATATAAGAAAATTACCCCTAAAAATGGTGCGTCCCCTGACCACAAACATACTAAGATAACCCACCTCCCAACCCCGAGGATTTTTCACTACAGAAGAATATTTGTGATCTGAAGATCCCAGGATTGCCTCCCGTCAGGGACCACCTAATTTTTCCAATTGTAGTACAGTATCTTATTCATGTTTTAAACCATGTACCATGTGGAGAAAAATTCGTTTAAAAAGTAAAGAGTAAAAGAGTTTACTGTGCGAGTGCAACTTTTTCTAAATGAAAGAAATTGGAGCTAATAAATATGCGACTTTAGATTCACTTCTTGCATAAATTGTATGTTGGTCGTTCATTGTTTCATATCAAGTAGTGTTCACTTCTTTAATTGCCCCATTCGAAAACGACTAAAAATTTCTTGTACTTGATTTCTTGTTTGTTTCCTGGAAGAGACTAAACGGGGATGGAAAAGATTATCCTGGGTGCTAGACCCACCCAGAAAGGAGTGTGTGTGCCTGGTACCCAGGGTAGGGAAAGATAGGCACACGAGCATTGCTCGAAGGAAATTTCCATAGTTCTTGTTAGATAGATGATTGAGCATCTCATAACATTGTCCAAGACGCTAAGACGCACAGAAGGACCTGCGTTCTTTTCTTTATAAATATGAGACAAGGAACAAATAAATGAAAACATATTAATCTGGAACATATTTCTTTCACCCAAAAACTTCCAAGAGATGATATTCCAATGAAAATATAAACTGATAGGCCCTGATAATGTCCAAATGTTCTGTGTTTAACGTTCGTTTGCTTCGTGCTTGATCTGTGACTGTGACGTGCTTGATATGTGTTCTCTCCTCTCGTTGATATGTGCTCTCTCGTTCTCCGTGATGTGTGCGAAGTTCCACGAAGGCGTGACTCGTCACAGGGTGACCAAAACATATATAAACAAATCCAACAGTTCTAACTAATCTGCAGGAGATTTTTCACAAGCTTTAAGTGCAACTCTGTTTTGTGTAACAAGTATTCCGTTATTTCTTTGCTCGCAGGAAAACAAGTTATTTTTTCCAGCCCTGAGACTAAAAGACAGTAAAATATGTTTTTAAAGAAGGAACAATCGACCTTCTCAAATTAAAACTTTTGAGTTTTCCCTATTCATTAATCATTTTCAAATTTATTTTCAAATGAAGTATTAGCCCTCCTAAAGTTTTTATTTACCAGGATTACATAGTTTCTGAAGCTCGTTTCGGAGGATTCCCCAATAAATTGCAACCCAGACTTCCTTGTCTGCGATTTGCTGCAATAAAGCCAGTTGGCAGACTTTTTGGGTGAACTGGGAGTGAGCATTGACCCTAAATAAAAATACGATGTCACTTTACTTCCTAGAAAACAAAAACTATGCAATGTCGACATTTTCTACAGGTACTAATTCTTATATCTCGGAACGCAGCTTCCTTTAGTTTTCCTAGAAAACAACCCCAACAAACCACAATTTTATGGAATTGTTCAAATCAGACTCGGTCATGTTGTCCCTAATTTGATTCTGGTGGGGACGATTCTTCGCAAACCAAAAACTGACATCTCAAGCCCGAAGGCTCGGTTTCATTTCGTGTTGTCTTCTTTTTAAATAGAGTGCTAGATGCTCAAAACATGTCATTTAATATATATGTAGTTTTTTTTTATTAAAAATGCTAAAAGAAACTTTCGTANAAATGGTAGATTTATAGAGGTGTGACCCAAAATATACCCTAGGGTACCCAAAATATTACGTTATCTATAAACAACTAGTTATTTTTGAAATACTTTCACCAAGGTATAAGTTGGATCATGGTTGCATATAGTGAGCTTTCGCCTCGGGGTCGTCTTTGGGGTGTTACTACAGTAAAAACCCACATATAAGAACCTACCTTTTTAAAAACAAGCTGTTTTGGTTCTTATGTAAAGAATAACATTCGTGAAAGCAGGCTGTAGGTTCTGAAATTACGTTCTTAAATTTTCTCAAGTTTTTTGCGATATTTTTTCTTTGTTTGCAGACTTTAAAATGTCTCTGTTTAATATCAAAACACTGTGATAGAGGATGGAATATTAGCAATGTGGTGGAGTCAGACTTGTTTAGGCCTTCTAGATGGTCGAGGAGCAATATCAAAACTTTTTATTTTACACGATAATCAAGTTGATATTTCGGATTGTCACATCTGAAAACTATACCAATGCATTTGTTCTTCAAAATAAGAACCAATACAAACACCAGGGTGAAAAGTTTCTTTCATAAAGGACTAAATATTGAAGATTTCAAGCTGTAAGTTCTTATACAAGAAAGGTTCTTATATGCGGGTTTTTCTTGTGAGAGAAATTCGATTTATCCCATTGGAGGCTCTACTACCGCTAAAATGGTAGAGAAACTTAACAGTGACCGAAGATACCAGATAGAAGTATTCTCTATCGCCAACTTTAAGCGATAACATAAACAAATGATTATTATTGAATTATTTAAATACATTCTTTACATAACACGTAATTAATAAAGACTTAGCCACCTGAAAATGTATCATCTCACATGGATTATCATTGGGCAATGTGTTTATTTCAGGGGTGAAATATTCTCAGATCCTGAGTGATAGTAATCCCTATACTTTTGCAACTTTTTCTCCAGAAAAGTACCTTTCCCCCATAATTCCCGCAAAATTTCTGAAAGTGATAACCATAATTTCGCAACTTGATAATATAATATGAAGATGATAACCATGTAAGAAAATTACCCCTAAAAATGTAAGAAAATTACCCCTAAAAATGGTGCGTCCCCTGACCACAAACATACTAAGATAACCCACCTCCCAACCCCGAGGATTTTTCACTACAGAAGAATATTTGAGATCTGAAGATCCCAGGATTGCCTCCCGTCAGGGGCCACCTAATTTTTCCAATTTTAGTACAGTATCTTATTCATGTTTTAAACCATGTACCATATGGAGAAGAATTCGTTTAAAAGGTAAAGAGTAAAAGAGTTTACTGTGCGAGCGCAACTTTTTCCAAATGAAAGAAATTGGAGCTAATAAATATGCAACTTTAGATTCACTTCTTGCATAAATTGTATGTTAGTCGTTCATTGCTTCATATTAAGTAGTGTTCACTTCTTTAATTGTCCCATTCGAAAATGACTAAAAATTTCTTCTACTTGATTTCTTGTTTGTTTCCTGGAAGAGACTAAACGGGGATGACAAGATTATCCTGGGTGCTAGACCCACCCAGAAAGGAGTGTGTCTGGTACCCAGAGGGTAGGTAAAGATAGGCACACGAGCATTGCTCGAAGAAAATTTTCATAGTTCTTGTTAGATCGATGACTGAGCATCTCATGAAATTGTCCAAGACGCACAGAAGGACCTGCGTTCTTTATGAATATTAGACAAGGAACAAATAAATGAAAACATATTAATCTGGAACATATTTCTTTCACCCAAAAACTTCCAAGAGATGATATTCCAATGAAAATATAAACTGATAGGCCCTGATAATATCCAAATGTTCTATGTTTAACGTTCGTTTTCTTCGTGCTTGATCTGTAACTTGATATATGTGTTCTCTCCGCTTGTTGATATGTGCTCTCTCGTTCTCCATGATTAGCTCTCCTAAAGTTTTTATTTACCATGATTACATAATTTCTGAAGCTCGGTTCGGAGGATTCCCCTATAAATTGCAACCCAGACTTCCTTGTCTGCGACTGCGATTTGCTGCAAAAAAGCCAGTTAACAGACTTTTTGGGTGAGCTGGGAGTAGGCATTGCCCCGAGCATTGACCCCAAATAAAAATATGATGTCACTTTACTTCCTAGAAAACAAAAACTATGCAATGTCGACATTTTCTACAGGTACTAATTCTTATATCTCGGAACGCAGCTTCCTTTAGTTTTCCTAAAAAACAACCCCAACAAACCACAATTTTATGGAATTGTTAAAATCAGACTCAGTCATGTTGTCCCTAATTTGATTCTGGTGGGGACCATTCTTCGCAAACCAAAAACTGACATCTCAAGCCTGAAGGCTCGGTTTTACTTCGTGTTGTCTTCTTTTTAAATNAGCATTGACCCCAAATAAAAATATGATGTCACTTTACTTCCTAGAAAACAAAAACTATGCAATGTCGACATTTTCTACAGGTACTAATTCTTATATCTCGGAACGCAGCTTCCTTTAGTTTTCCTAAAAAACAACCCCAACAAACCACAATTTTATGGAATTGTTAAAATCAGACTCAGTCATGTTGTCCCTAATTTGATTCTGGTGGGGACCATTCTTCGCAAACCAAAAACTGACATCTCAAGCCTGAAGGCTCGGTTTCACTTCGTGTTGTCTTCTTTTTAAATAGAGTGCTAGATGCTCAAGACATGTCATTTAATATATATGTAGTTTTTTTTATTAAAAATGCTAAAAGAAACTTTCGTAATTTGCAGCTTCGACTTTCCCAGGTAATGCAAAAATGTGTTATCACTGTGCAGTATTGACAAATGTTTTGAAATTGTTGTGATTGCTATTTCTGTTAATGCTCGTTTTGAGACTTTAATATGTACTTTGAAGCCTTTTTAACAAAAGCAAATTAATTCTAGGGTAGCTTTGTAGCATAAACATTTAAGAAACTCGTAAGAAACTTTTGGTGGCAGACATGGACTAAAATTCAAGGAACTGGCTACCAACCCCGCATAAGTTTTTCATAGAAAAGTACGGGTGCTTAACACTCATAAGTCCCCTTGTGTTGTTGAAAGATCCCAGTTTAGGAGGGACAGGACAGAACATGACCAAGACATTCTCCGGCCCCCTGCAAATGCAAGAACAATACGTTGCTAAGGGAACAAATACTACAGAATACCATAGGAATCCCCTTGTGTCACCTGCTACTCGAAATGTTTTCTGAGAAGCGGTGAAGTATTGAACGCGCCTTGGCTTGAAATCATGCAGCAATTTTGGCTTGCCTTCAGTTCGAGTTTGAACCCCATCAAGCGAACATACTCAAAACAGATCGCAGTAATTATTTTAGCAATCGAAGAAATGAGGTTCCGAGAGATGTTGGATCGCAGTTGATTGTGAATTTGATGCAGAGAAGCCGATGTTTACGATTGGTAAGTTTTATGTTGATGATGTTTAGGCCCTCCTCTCTGACCTCACATGTCCGATCATGGCGTCGTTTCTGCGCGAAAATTTACGCGCTTTAACTTAAAATTCCAAAGTAGCGCAAAAGATACACAGATCAAAATTACTGCGAAATAATCTGATAATCATTTCTTACGAGTCAATGCGGTTTTTGCTGCAACACAAGGTAAATGGGCCTAATGAGTTTAGGCCTGCAGTTCAGGACATTTTAATCTGGTTTTTACATCGTAAATGATCGTCTGCACCAGTGGCAGGGGGGCAGGGGGCAAGTGCCCCCCTGCCGATCAAATAAGAGGGGCGCCAAAGTGAATGTTCATCTTTATCGGGGCGCCGAAGGCGCCTAAGCCAACTAGTTAGTGAACGAAGAGAATTTTCTTAAAACATTCCAACAATACTATTTATTTAAATTTGATGTTAATAGATGAGCCTCTAGTGTTTCATCTTAATAACTAGCCAGCATTGTTTGCAATTATTGTTTCGTAGAAATTCTTATAAATTTGCTGACTGGTGACTCCCAAGATTTTGACAGCCTCATTCCTCCTTAATGTTTACAGGCAATTAAAGGGTGTCCCCTAGCTGCAGACAGGGCGTTCCCTATTGATAAAAGGGCGTTTCCTAGCAATAAAAAGGGCGTGGCCCCAAACAAATTTCCGGGGGCTCTGCCCCCGGAACCCCCGATGCTGACTTTGTCCCCCCACTACTTGGCTGCGGCCACCACCACCGAGTCCATGACCAAAGAGAACTAAACCTCTGTTCTCGTGAATTTCCAAACTTATTTCATGCACGGAAGATGATAAATAAAACTAACTACACCTACAAAATTTTAAAGATAATTAAGAAGGGGCGCCATTTTTACCTTTTGCCCCCCTTGCAATTTCATCCCCAGCACGCCACTGAACTGCACGCACAAGATTTTTGCTACATTTTTATGTGCACACCGATTTTGAACAAGATCTTTTGTTCTCCACTTGCCCTGCACACCAACACGCCAATGCTTCGTTGGTATGCACGCGCGAGATCTCGTCGAGAACTGCCAGCCATACTCTGCAGACTGGATAATCGTACTGTAACCAGAGAGTTCAGAAAAAGGTCAAAACTTCCTCCGGTTGCCAATTTCGTTAGTTAAACCATGGTTAAACCTTAAAGTGAATGACCTGAGCTATAAGGCGCCCGTCTATAAATAGGATAAAGAGCCCATTGTTTTCTTTCGCTTTGCTTTCTTTGCTCACTTGTTGGATTATAAAATACAATAGGCTATTTATAAACCTATGAGATCTCATCTCATCTTTTAACTCAGGTTATTCCCTTTAAAGGGTTTGTGCAAGGTTAAAAGCTTGCATATGCAAAGAGCAAGAAAATCTAAAAATATCCAATTCAAATCAAAGTTGCACACACGTGGTGAACAATGGGTAGTCAAAGGAACAATATTGTGTCTGAGTGTTTTCTTTGTTCTATTTATAGACAAGCCTATTTACCATTGCACATTCCCTTTAAGTCAAAATACCAAGATTTTTCAAACTCTTCGTGTTGTTTATAACCTAATTAAAATTTATAAATTAGTTGCTGCTGCCAAAATAACCCAACATTTTCCTAGGTTTCTTGTAAAAATTAAGAAACCTTCCTTCTTCTTCCGGCTCACAGCCGTGGAGCCGTGACTTTTTCTGAATTTTGATGGTAACATAACACTGATGATCTTACTTTTCTTTAATATTTTAATTAAAAATTATTGATAACAGTACTTGTCTTATAGCACTGACAAGCTTTACTCTGTATAAATATTTCTTATCCAAAAGTATGGTTATTCATTTGCAGGATTCTTCTGAATTGATTAAAAAATTTGTATCTATTTCTTTCTCCATAGAGACCCAAAAAATAAAATTATTTTATCAACTTTAACTTGTGAAGGAAATGGTCAGCACGACAGGCAACAAACTAAAAAAATGTACCCAAACACATCTTAAGTTCAAAGTACTTGATGACATCATTTTAGGCAGATTCTACTGTGCCATCAGCCAGTGGCGGGGCCAGACAAGAAATAGTGAGGGGGCAAAGGTCTAAAATTTTCAGACTGGGAGTGGGGGGGTAGAAAGGTATACCCAGACATTTTTATTACATTTTTCAATTACCATTTTAGCCAAATTATTGTAAGTGGGGGAGGGGGCATTTGCCCCCTCATTACCCTCCCCTGGCCACGCCACTGCCATCAGCCTTCCTTGAAAGTGAGCATTTGAAATTATGCCCATGATAAACATTTTCATAAATCTTTTTCTTCAAGTGGAATTATGTTCAAATAACTACAGTATAATCACGAAGCTTGCTTAAGTTTACTTCTCTACTTCTTTCCAATGGACTGTACATAGTTTGTGATACACATATTCAGTGGTGGATTTGGGAGGCAAATGGGGCAGTTGCCTTCTTCAAGAAGAAAACTCTGCCTGGTGCCCCCTTTCTGGCAAGAAGTGCACATGCGCCCCTAATTATGACACTAACCCACTTTTTAAAATCTGCTGCAGACAGAATGTAGGAAAAAACATGGAATAAAGGCAGTATTTTGTAGAAAGCCAAACTATTTTCGTTAAATGTATTCCAAAAAATTTCACATGCTTTCATTGGCTCTCCTTCAAGTTTGGGCTTGATATGTCCCCTGCACACATTTTTTTATAAGAAACTCTTTATGAGAAACTTAACTCTCAGGTCACCAAAAAAATTAGGAAACTCGATTGCTGGAATGATATGGTGAAGGTGAAGTTGCGTTTTTTAGCGCCAAGCGCTGGGATCTCAGAAGTAAAGGAGATCTAATCAAGTCCGCGACCCCTTGTCATGACGCTCAAATGGTGGGGCTCTCGAACCCTGTCTGCCTGACTGTTCTGGCTGCAAAGTCAGAGGATTTTTTTAATATTTGTCCGATGCGCAGCGAATATGATGCGCAGCGAATATTTTGGCTGAAAATATTTAAACTGATGGCCCTGTGATTACTTGAGAAACTTTTTCATTTCGTCTGAAGCTTTTTATTTCGCCAGAAGCATACTTCTGCTTGTTTGTTCTACTTTATTGCTTGATACTTCTTGGATAATGTATAAACAGAGGTGTGATTTTATAAAACTGTCTATGAGATTGAAATTTTCTCGACCGTACAGGTGATCCCCCACCAATAGATACAACCACGGGCTTTAGGAAACTCTGAATTAAAAATTAGATTTTCCGATGATACATCGCGTATTTTTCCTAATTTTAATTTCAATCGTGATACATCGAGGGAGAAGCGCGTGGCAGAGTGACGTGACGGAGATTAACCCTTTAGTTGACGAATTATGATTTCACTATGGAAAAAATTTTTGTTTTGTTTTTATGCAATGATTATCTGATACTTTGAAAGGAATTATAAAGTTTTTGGAATTTGTATGGAAATTTGCCAAAAAATATATATGATGCCATATGGCATCATTGCCGAGAACTGGTCCAAGAACACACAATGGGAAAACTCAATAGAGTTGTAAATTATTTTGTTTTTTATGATCAAACAATAATATTTAACTTTTAAGATAAACTTTCACTGTTCTAAAAGTTTAGGTGTCAGTGTGGAACTTCTTAANTTTCGCTGTTCGAAAATTGAAATTAATCATGATAAAGGAGCTCAGGACGATTTTGGACGATTCTGCTATATCTGCAAAGTTTTCTTGTGAAATACAAAATATTTGGTCATCCTATCGTTATCGCTATCGTTATTTTGTTATCGCTATGTTAATCACCCAATAACCTACCATGGATATTGCTCTCAGGGAGCATCATGCCTGAGCATCTGTCTGAGAGCAAACCGTTCCACCGGATTTTCCCTGGCAAACCATCCTTTTCCTTACTCTGTGGCTACAACAAGGACTCGCACTGTCCACTGTCTGACATTCAAGCTCCTTCATCCCTAGAGCTTATAAGCCTTCAAGAGCTCTATCAATCGTTGTGACCTCTCTCTCTGCTAAATCTTCTCTTCTTCCAGTGACTAAGGTACTTGTATAATAGGTGGCCACTGGCCACTCCTCTCCTAGTTACAATGCACTAAAAACCAAATTGATTTTTTATCAGCCTCATTTCTTTGCAGTCTTCTCAACGAAGAATCAAATTCGCCGTGAAAGATGGACTTAAAGGAATGGACCTCAAAGGTGTTTGAAGTAATTTTTCAAAATAATGGTGAGATAGAACTTGGACAGTTTAAAAGCCTTTACAGGAGAAAGCATGGAAAGGAATATAGATGTCCTCATAGCCAATGCGGCAAGTTGAAGGAGTGTCTCGCAAAAAACAGCTCAATCCGAATTACACAGATTAACTCTGTCACCAAATTAGGCCTAAAATCTTGGGAAGAAGAAACTAAGCCTCGTACTCAATCAAAGAATCCAGTGCGTTCAACGAATCAGCAGCCATCAGGGCGATCAGCCGCTCCCAACAGTAGCAAAACAATGTTTGAAGATAGTGAGTTCCCTTCATTAGGTGCAAGGAGTGCGGGTACGGCCACGGCCAGCAAGCCGTCGAATAAGCAGCAGAACCCGACTCCTGCCGATGCAAAGGAAATTTTAGCGACTGAAATTAAAACGTTGTGTCTTGAAGGAGGTGATTTGAAATGCTCTGAATTCAAGACTAGTTATAGGGTGAGGTTCAAGAAAGATTTTATATGCCCTGGCATACAGTCTTGTGGAAAGAGCTACCCTGTGAAATTGTGCTTGAACTATCACTACCCCGGGTTTCTTTCTAAAGACAGAAGTATGATACTGAGAAAAAACATGGAGAAGGTTGATGCCCTGCAGGACCAAGAGTCGAAAGAGAATGAAAAGAAGGATGCACCGACTGCAAACAGAAAGCAGGCAGCGCCAAACCCAGCACTGGCTCAAAGTCTCTTCGCCAATAACGATAGCTTCTTTACACAACAACTCGAGATGCCAAAAGAAAACCCTGAATCTCAAAGAATCATCCAACTTCTTAAAGACAACCAAGGACAAATCCCGTTAGATCAATTTAAAGCAAAGTACAAGAAAAAATTTGAAAACCGCTATAAATGCCCTTGTAAGCCAAAATGCCAAAATTTTGAAAATTGCATCCCTCTCCATTTTGGGAAACTAGTCGCACTGACTAATAGTCCAAATAGATCACGTTTGATATGCTTAAAAATGCCCCCAGTACCTCAGCGGAATGTGATTGCTCCACATTTGGTGGCCCAGCCACCAATGGCAGCTGTTGGGTATGACAGTCGGAAGATGATCAGCAAGTCTCGTGTGCCGGCTGCTCAAACTGCTTCTGCGGCTGCCATTGGCACCGTACCACAGTTTCGAGAAATGAGGAATTTACCACCTGATGTGCCATCAGCCAGTGCCAATGTTCCAAGTGCCAGCGTAAGTACCACACCACATGGTGCAGCAGGGTCGGTTGTGAAGCAAAAGGCTCAATTAGGCCCATCATACGATGAATCTGATACAGTCATTATCAGCAAGAATGGAAAATCTGCAACTTTTGATTTTGAGCTGGAAACGCATGATGGTAGAATGCCCACTATGGCTGACGTGGACGAACGCGTGAATATCATAAGATCCCGCGTGTCAAAAAGCGGCAACGTGGTTGATGTGTATAGTCTTGTAAGGCCTTTGTGCGAATATTATGGAGTCAGGAATGTCAGAGAATTGAAATGCACTGATAAAAGACAAGGATTTTACAAAGAGACCGACATTAATGCAGTTAGAGAGTTTTCAATGCTGCAACGAAAGGTAAGTAATGGTAAATTTTTGTTTCAGATTATCAGCGAGGTCTTTGGGGGTCCACGATACCGCAAAACCGCAATAAAACTTCCTTATTACCACAAAACCGCAGTCCAAAACTGAAGACTTTTGTTCTAAAAATCATATGATCGCAATACAAGATGAAAAAACTCAATCCAATGGGTACTAACTGACAAGATAATGTATATTTTGGGCTTTTTCTTCACTTTAAAGGCAGCAGCTTCCTGCTTTGGTAGAAAATTCCTANTGTTCCAAGTGCCAGCGTAAGTACCACACCACATGGTGCAGCAGGGTCGGTTGTGAAGCAAAAGGCTCAATTAGGCCCATCATACGATGAATCTGATACAGTCATTATCAGCAAGAATGGAAAATCTGCAACTTTTGATTTTGAGCTGGAAACGCATGATGGTAGAATGCCCACTATGGCTGACGTGGACGAACGCGTGAATATCATAAGATCCCGCGTGTCAAAAAGCGGCAACGTGGTTGATGTGTATAGTCTTGTAAGGCCTTTGTGCGAATATTATGGAGTCAGGAATGTCAGAGAATTGAAATGCACCGATAAAAGACAAGGATTTTACAAAGAGACGGACATTAATGCAGTTAGAGAGTTTTCAATGCTGCAACGAAAGGTAAGTAATGTTAAATTTTTGTTTCAGAATATCAGCGACGTCATTGGGGGTCCACGATACCGCAAAACCGCAACAAAACTTCCTTATTACCACAAAACCGCAGTTCAAAACTGAAGACTACCACAATGGATGTCATATTAAAGATTTTGTTCTAAAAATCATATGATCGCAATACAAGATGAAAAAACTCAATCCAATGGGTACTAACTGACAAGATAATGTATATTTGGGCTTTTTTCACTTTAAAGGCAGCAGCTTCCTGCTTTGGTAGAAAATTCCTACCTTTGTTTCTGATATGACCGAATACCGAACCTTGAATTTAGCTAAGACCATTCACTGCTGAATTTTTGAAAACCGAAATACCGTACTATTTTAGGCAGATTGCCGAAATATCGACCTAGAAATGTGCAAAAACTGCAGTACCGCGTGCACTGCGAATGCCAGCGAGGGGCAAATCACTCAAAAAATCTCGTACATTTTCGTAAAAAATCCTCAAAAATCCCAAAAATATGGAAAAATATTGAAAATCTCAAAAATCTTCAAAAAATCTTAGAAATCCCAAAGAATATCCTAAGAATCCTCGAAAATCCAAACAAATCCCAGAAATCTCCCCCAACAAATAATACAAATTCTCAAAAATTCTTTTAATCCTCACAAATCTTGAAAATCTTGCAAAATCTTGCAAAATCTCGAAAATCTTTGAAAATCTCAATAATCTCATCATCTCAGAAAGTCTCTAAAAGTCTCTGAAAATCTCAACATCTCAGAAAGTCGTAGAGATCTTAAAAAAATCTAGTGTTTTTCTTCTTTTTTAAGAATTCAAGAAAATTTAGAAAAAAACTTAAAACCATCGTAATTTCTAAACTTTTTGAGGAAACAGAGAATTGTTTTCAACAAAAACCAAGTTTATGAATGTTTACAATATGGTATGAAGCAAACGTCTTTCACTCTTACTGTTTACGATTTAGACATTTTATGACGTCACATCCTCCAATGAGTTGAAATATAAAATATGCTGTAATTTCGAAAAATGTTGCAGATCTCTGAAAAGTTCAAAGGTAGAATTATAGCAAAGTAGCTGAAGTTTCTTTCAAGCCATTCAATTCAAAGAAATAGGTCACAGAATTTTACCCAAGCTTTGTCTATTTGACCTTTTTACTTGCCAGAAAAGAGGTTTGGATCGAGCGCATATTTCTGGTAAATTTTGTGGAGGAAAACAAAACGATGACCCCCGTTCTTAGTAGAAACACTGCTAGCTGTGGCATGAAGTTTCTTCGGATCTCGGAACACTTTTCAGAGAATAAATCAACGATAACTTTACTCAAATTGAGTTACGAATGTTTCAGTTTCTACACATGCAAGTTTTATTTGCCTTCAAGATTCGAAGAAAGGATTTGGAACCTGTGCTGCATTGCATAAGCCTCCCAATATCGTCTGTTCGTACAAAAAGCGAATTCTTTCCTTCTGTCCAAAGCACTTTTCATGCTGTAACCCAGGAGTGGCGCCAGGAATCTTCCGACGGAGGGGTTGGAACTTCCGACAGGGGGGCTAAAATGGCAAAAAATGCTGTTTTCGTACGTCATTTTGCCAAATTTCCTTCGACAATAACCCAAAATTTCCTCCGACGGGGGGGGCTAGATGCTCCCGACGGGGGGCTGTAGCCTCCTAGCCCTCCCCTGGCGCCACCCCTGCTGTAAACAGCGTATGGCGAAAGTGCTTTAGGTTTGGTGTGGTACTTGATATGCCCTTGATATCTTTTCGCTTTCCAGAGCAATTTTCCAAACCTCTGTAACACCAGAGGACTTCTCAGATTATTTTTCGTTCTGCTGTGATATTCTTTTGGTCATGTTTTCTGGCCACTATTGCAACCGTTCTGCGAGATTGATGGAAATTTATTCAGAAAAAGTCTACAATGCTTTGGTCTTCTAGCTCCTGAAAGAGTTTTTTCTTAACAAAAAATAGGGCTGTGAGTTTCGCGTCTACAATTTTGAAATTAAAAAATGTAAAAGTGGCTCAAGCCACTTGCGATCAAAATTCTAGCCTATCAGATATAAGTATTTCCTGTTGACGTAGGTCAGTTACCCAAATATGGTACGGCACGTGTCACGGCCAATTGTCTTTGCATGGTTTTTTTTACCAAAGGCTTATATATGGTTAGATTCCCTTTAAGGAGACTCATGTGACTTAATCTGTGTACAGTATGCTCAGTTTATAGTTTCCCATAGTTTCATACAAAACATACTTTTATCCAAGCGGTGATTTAGTTAATTGTAAATTTTTCTTGCAGGTTCTCTGTGTCATACAAGGCTACTGCATAGCTGCAACCATCGCCACCTTATATGACCTCGAAAAGTTCATTTGTCAACTCGAAGAGAAGGAAAGTTTTGCGGAGCTCAAACTGGGACCCTTGCAAAAATTCCTCCTTATTTACCATTATTTCAAATTTCCACATGACCGTGAGATCAAGAAATTCACGCTGGCTGACGTCTTGAGGCATCTTTGGCAATACTGCGGGAATGAAGGCAGAGGAAGGAAGGTCGATCGTGACAAGTTTCTTGAGTACCTCACGACGAAAGGAGGCTTTAATGATCCATATGAAATAGGAGTACAGATCAACAGCATTGCTTTGGCGATATCTGTATGTTTCTTGTTTAAATTTTTGTTTGAATTTCTGTTTAAAGTTTGACTATAAATCCTATAGAAGGGAAACTGATATGTGAAAAATTATTTCACTAAAATTGGTCATGCCGTTCTGAAGCTATGGGGTATTTGTTCTGTTTTTAAAACGCTTCAAAAGGGACTACAAATGACGACAAAAGTTTCTGAAAAGCTTGAAAAAGGACCAGAGAGTCGGTTATACGTCGTCAGATTTTGCGTTTTTCCGAGTGCGCCAAGAAAGTGTTCACTTTTTACAGGGAATGATTCTTGGGGGTTCTCGTAGAGTGTTCTCCTTTTCCTGTCCAGATCAATCTTAGACTATTTGATCAATGATTCTAGCTGTTTCAAGACAAATAATTTTCAAGAAATTCCTTATAATTTAGAATTATTTTGCAATCCAACTTGCAACCTTCAAAATTAGTGAATATGAAGAAAAAATTTGCTATAGGTTCAAAATTCATGTCGTCATTTCTCCTCGAACGTTTATGAATTCGTATTCAATGCACCATTTATCCAGCAAAATCTCTTAAAGGTGGACCTGTAAATCACAAAAACTCCAACAGGTAGAGCAACATTTCCGACAAATGGTCTTCTGTGGGTGCTTCGCCCCCGCCCCCCATTGGCTTCGGCCCTGCCAAGTATAATTTGGGGTTTTAACTAAAGATCAGGTCATCAATCTTCAATATCGGGCAAGTGTACGATTAATTGTGGCATCCCAAAGTAGATACTTTCTTGTGCATCTGGTCAGTAGGGATCTACTTACAAAATGGTCATTGTTGTTTTTGAATCGTAATCAATCCTACCTTTAGATTGTAAAGAAAACGCAATTCGGAAATATGGACAAAAGAAAAGAAGCAGAAAAAGAATTGATTAAAAACATGGAGGCAGATATCGGTGACTACCTTCGAAAAATTCGCAGAGGCCTAACAGGGCGAAATCAACGTGCAATTCCAGGACAACCGGAAAACATCATGCAGAAAATTGCAGGAATGCACATCGAAGATGCGATTATGGAAATCTTTCAATTTGCTCACGACAGTAAAAGAAAATTCCAGAAAAATTTCTCAGCTGGGGGATTTTTGCTCGGGGCAGATCGAATCATGGATAGCATGACTTTCTTCAGAAGCAAACCAATGCTCACAAAGTTTTTCCATATCATCGTTGCCACATGTACTTTTAGAAGACTTGGAATGGAGGATTATGATCTGCTCAATGCTCTTGGGTTTAAAGACGCCTTGAAGAAGATGACTGATGAACGTATGATCGACATTTTTGGAGAAACTTTTGAGACGGCTGGTGATAAAAAGGGGAAGAATGTTGCCAGGAAAAAAGCACTTGTAAATCAAGGTATGAAATATTCGGTATTCACTAAAAAATATAGGTGCTATGTACAAGTTCACGGGTTCGTCAGATGTGCTTACAAGACCCTTTTAGAAGGATTCTTGGCAAAACGTTAATCTGAAGGTTTTTTAGGAACACTAGAGCGGGATTTTTCAAACAAGTCCTTACTAACGATCTGCAACAAAGAACTTTGATAATTTTCTTGACAAGCATTTTGATTGCAACACAACCTTCGGATAACCTGTTCACAGCAAAAAACAAAAGCCATCTGAAATAGTTTTTTCTTGAAAGTTATTGCTATATGAAACAGTACTTTAAAAGTATTTTGTCAACTCATTTTACTTTGTTGATGCGGAATAAAAGCCACAGGCATTTTGAAAACCCATCATGACTGAAAACCCCGTGATTTCTAAAATTGCCCTCGTTGCACCCTTATTTTTTCAGCGTTGCGTTGTTTTGATAATGTCCCGTTCTTGCTAGCTGTTTTGCTTCAGAAGTTGTATTTTGCTTGCTCTTAGCCTTTGCTTTTGCAATTCCAAGTTAGATAAACTTTGTATTCGTTCTGGTGTCTCATTCTACGAACAAAGTCGAAGACAGTTGTTATGAGTTTGGGGACACAGAAGCTGTTCATATACAAAGTTATAAATATTATGACTCAGTCTTTTACAAAAAATACACGTTTAGTTTTTCGCCTATTGATTACCTCTGCAGTTAACTTCAGAGAGCTTCCTGATTGGCTAATTTCAAATATCTACACTATCTACGTTCTAGGTTCTTCTTATGCGGATCCTATCTGACGATTTGCTGTGATTAGAATCAGATGAAAATAATCAGAAATGGCTTCTTTACTTAACAATTATTATTTCGTTTTCAGGTCGCTTGTTACAAGAGCTTCACCAGTGGCTTGAAAAGTCTTCCAAACCGATAAACCTGTCACTATTGTCTCGAGTGGAGCAAAAAGTGGCACAACGTTTTAATTCTACATGCTTCGATGATTTAGGCCATGGCCCATTCTTGAGATGCCTGCAAGACCATTCTGATTTGCAAAATGTGATTGGTGATCTGATCATAGTTGATGAATCAAAAGATGATGATAACAGCGATACAAGGGCCCTTCAGAAGGAGGTCAGAGACTTCGCAGTGCAATGTGGGAGTGGAAAATCAATGGTACGGTTTTTGTGATTTCTTATATGGCAACGATTTTGAATAGTCAAACTCTAAAAGCACCTATCAACACGGCCGTAGAGGCAGCTCGGGATGACCGCACTTTATTTCATATTTCTATTCTTTTTCAATTCTGAGACCAATTACTTTTCAGAACTGCGAAGAGTGTGCAGTATAACGGGGGGGGGGGNCTCAATAACACATACAATATTTGAAGCTTTTGATTGTAATCCTCCTCTTGATGTTCGTTCAGTGTATCTTGACATTTCTAAGGCATTTGATAGGGTATGGCACGATGGTCTAATTTATAAATTAAAACGATGTGGTGTCTCAGGACAACTTCTTTTTCTAATCCAAAGTTTTCTCAAGGATCGAAAGCAGCGGACTGTTCTGAATGGACAGAGTTCTACTTGGGGAGATATTTCAGCAGGGGTGCCCCAGGGCTCTATTCTAGGACCTTTGTTTTTCCTTGTGTATATAAATGATCTAGCTGTAGGCTTGAAGTGCAATGTTAAGTTATTTGCTGATGATACATCATTGCTCACAGTAGTTGAAGATTCCAATACAGCTGCCAACGATATGAACCATGACTTGGACTTGATAAGACAGTGGGCTTACGCTTGGAGAATGTCATTTAATCCTGATCCGCAAAAACAAGCTGTTGAACTAACATTTTCAAGGAAGAGAATTGAAGTTGATCATCCAGTGATCCTTTTTAACAACATACCTGTGAAGAAAGTAAATGAACATAAACATTTAGGAATTATCCTTGACTCAAAGCTTTCTTTTTCAGCTCATATCAAATCAGCTATCTCTAAAACAAGAAAGGGCATTGGTTTGCTGAAATATCTCTCCAAATATCTGCCCAGGCATACCCTAAACGAATTATATAAGCTCTATGTACGACCCCACCTGGACTATGGTGATGTTATTTACCATATTCCTGCTAAAGTATGTGAATTCAGTCAAAATATCATTTTACCAAATTTAATGGAAAAGCTAGAGTCTGTTCAGTATTCTGCTGCTTTAGCCGTAACAGGAACATGGAGGGGAACATCTCGAGAGAAGCTGTACGCAGAACTTGGCTGGGAGTCACTAAGTTCCCGAAGATGGAGTAGACGACTTACCTTGTTCTACAAGTTTGTAAATAATCTTAGCCCTGAGTATACAGTGGATCCGATCCCCCCTCTTCATCAGTCGCAGTACCGTCTTCGCGACCAGGATGTCATCGGGCGATTAAAGGCAAGGACAGAAAAATTTAAGTCTAGCTTTTATCCTCACTGCTTATCCGAATGGAATAATCTTGAGCCTGAATTAAGACTTGCACCTTCTGTTGCTGTTTTTAAGAAAAAGCTCTTATCAATAATCCGTCCCCCTTCAAAATCTGTCTTTGGAATTCACGATCCAATAGGATTATCCTATCTTACCCAACTTAGGGTTGGTCTCAGCAAGTTAAATCTCCACAAATTCAAGCATAATTTTAGGGATACCATAAACCCAATGTGCCCAACGAGCGATGGCATTGAGGATACGGAGCACTTTTTGTTGCTCTGCCCTTCTTTTGATGTTCAACGACAAGATCTTCTCGCTGGAATTCTTGAATTATTACGACCATTTGTCCAAATCGCCAATCTTCCGAACGATGCTCTAACGCAGCTTTTACTATATGGTAATCAAGACCTTTCTGATGACTTGAACAGGAATATACTCGAATTGACTCTACGATTCATTCACAAAACTGGTCGGTTTGACTAAGATCTTTTGAAACTTCAGTTTAATGTTAAGAAACCACTAAGTTCCTAAACGTAAATTTTCTTTTTCTTTGTAAATTCTGTTTCACATTAGATGCCAGGCATACTACCCACGATAAAACAGCAAAAGAGTTATGCTCGCGACATTATTTTGATTTATCGAAACTCTGACCGGACATCTAATGTTAGACAGAATCAAGTATAGTATTCTTTAGTATTTAATCGTTTGTAGTATTTATGTGTAGTTGTATGTAGTTTAACGTTTTCCATGTAATGGCCCGGGGGTTGTCATATTTTTTGCTCCCCTTTTGGTATCGTACTTGTAGTATCGTAAAGTAGTTTGTAAGTAGTGTAATCAGTAATATGTTTTGTAAAATTTTTAATGGAATATATATAAAAAAAAAAAAAGAAGTTTCTTTCAAGCGATTCAATTCAAAGAAATAGGTCACAGAATTTTGATTACACCGACCTTTTTAAAGGCATTGAGTCATGTTAAATAGACTGCGTATACCCAGTTCGCAAAAATTGCTGACTCATGATGATAGCTTACGCCAATCTGATTGGCTGTTATGCAAACTGCACACATGATATTGTAACCTCGTAATGGCTTAGCTTTGTGTGTGAGAAGAGAAGAAGCAATAATGGCGGTTGATGTCTGATCACATGAAAACAGACTGATCACATGAAAGCAGACAGAACCCCAGCGGAGAATCGCTATTAGCCAATTGAAAGATTTGGAACCTGCTCTTAGGCCTCCCAATATCGCCTGTTCGAAGAACGCCAGTGGCTGATTACCGAAGTGAAGAATCCCAGTACAAAAATCGAATTCTTTCCGTCTGCCCAAAGCACTTTTCATGCTGTTAACCACGTATGGCGAAAGCGCTTTAGGTTTGGTGTGGTACTTGATATGCCCTTGATATGGTTTCGCTTTCCAGGGCAATATTTTAAAACTCTGTAACACCAGAGGACTTCTCAGATTACTTTTCGCTCTTCTGTGATATTATTTTGGTCATTTTTTCTGGCCACTATTATTGCAACCGTTCTGCGAGATTGATGGAAGTTGAATGAGAAAAATTCGATAATGCTTTGGTCTTTTAGCTCCTGAAAAAGTCTTTTCTTGATAAAAAATAGGGCTTTAAGTTTCGCGTCTACAGTTTTTACAGTTTATAGTTTCCCATAGTTTCATAAAAAATATACTTTTATCCAAGCGGTGATTTAATTAATTGTAAATTTTTCTTGCAGGTTCTCTGTATCATACAAGGCTACTGTATAGCTGCAACCATCGCCACCTTATATGACCTCGAAAAGTTCATTTGTCAACTCGAAGAGAAGGAAAGTTTTGCAGAGCTGAAACTGGGACCCTTGCAAAAATTCCCCCTTATTTACCATCATTTCAAATTTCCACATGACCGTGAGATCAAGAAATTCACGCTTTCTGACGTCTTGAGGCATCTATGGCAATACTGCGGGAAGGAAGGCAAGGGAAAGAAAGTCGAGCTTGACAAATTTCTTGAGTACCTCACGACGAAAGGAGGCTTTAATGAGCCATATGAAATGGGAGTACAGATCAACAGCATTGCTTTGGCGATATCTGTATGTTTCTTGTTTAAATTTTTGTTTGAATTTCTGTTCAAAGTTTGACAATAAATCCTATAGAAGGGAAAGACTAGCTGATATGTGAAAAATTATTGATGCCGTTCTAAAATTGGTGATGCCGTTCTGAAGCTATGGGGTATTTGTTCTGTTTTTAAAACGCTTCAAAAGGGACTACAAATGACGACAAGAGTTTCTGAAAGGCTTGAAAAAGGACCAAAGAGTCGGCCATTCGTCATCAGATTTTAAGTTTTTCCGAGTGCGCCAAGAAAGTGTTCACTTTTTACAGGCAATGATTCTTGGGGGTTCTCGTAGAGTGTTCTCCTTTTCCTGTCTAGATCAATCTTAGACTATTTGATCAATGATTCTAGCTGTTTCAAGACAAATAATTTTCAAGAAATTCCTTATAATTTAGAATTATTTTGCAATCCAACTTGCAACCTTCAAAATTAGTGAATATGAAGAAAAAATTTGATATATGTTCAAAATTCATGTCGTCATTTATCCTCGAACGTTATTGAATTCGTATTCAATGCACCATTTATCCAGCAAAATCTCTTAAAGGTGGACCTGTAAATCACAAAAACTCCAACAGGTAGAGCAACATTTCCGACCAATGGTCTTCTGTGGGTGCTCCGCCCCGCCCCCCATTGGCTCCGGCCCTGCCAAGTATAATTTGGGGTTTTAACTAAAGATCAGGTCATCAATCTTCAATATCGGGCAAGTGTACGATTAATTGTGGCATCCCAAATGTAGATACTTTTTGCGCACCCGGTCGAATGATGGTATAAGGATCTACTTACAAAATGATCATTGTTGTTTTTGAATCGTAATCAATCCTACCTTTAGATTGTAAAGAAAACGCAATTCGGAAATATGGACAAAAGAAAAGAAGCAGAAAAAGAATTGATCAAAAACATGGAGGCAGATATCGGTGACTACCTTCGAAAAATTCGCAGAGGCCTAACAGGGCGAAATCAACGTGCAATTCCGGGACAACCGGAAAACATCATGCAGAAAATTGCAGGAATGCACATCGAAGATGCGATTATGGAAATCTTTCAATTTGCTCACGACAGTAAAAGAAAATTCCAGAAAAATTTCTCAGGTGGGGGATTTTTGCTCGGGGCAGATCGAATCATGGATAGCATGACTTTCTTTAGAAGCAAACCAATGCTCACAAAGTTTTTCCATATCATCGTTGCCACATGTACGTTTAGAAGACTTGGAATGGAGGACTATGATCTGCTCAATGCTCTTGGGTTTAAAGACGCCTTGAAGAAGATGACTGATGAGCGCATGATCGAAATTTTTGGGGAGACTTTTGAGATGGCTGGTGATAAAAAGGGAAAGAATGTTGCCAGGAAAAAAGCACTCGTGAATCAAGGTATGAAATATTCGGTATTCACTAAAAAATATAGGTGCTATGTACAAGTTCACGGGTTCGTCAGATGTGCTTACAAGACCCTTTTAGAAGGATTCTTGGCAAAACGTTAATCTGAAGGTTTTTTAGGAACACTAGAGCGGGGTTTTTCAAAAAAGTCCTTACTGACGATCTGCAACAAAGAACTTGGATAATTTTCTTGAAAAGCATTTTTATTGCAACACAACCTTCGGATAACCTTTTCACAGCAAAAAACAAAGCCATCTGAAATGGCTTTTTCTTGAAAGTTATTGTTATATGAAACAGTACTTTAAAAGTATTTTGTCAACTCATTTTACTTTGTTGATGCAGAATAAAAAGTCCTGTACAGGCATTTTGAAAACTCATCATGACAGAAAACCCCGTGATTTCTAAAATTGCCCTCGTTGCACCCTTATTTTTCAGCGTTGTTTTGATAATGTCCCGTTCTTGCTAGCTGTTTTGCTTCAGAAGTTGTATTTTGCTTGCTCTTAGCCTTTGCTTTTGCAATTTCAAGTTAGATAAACTTTGTATTCGTTCTGGTGTCTCATTCTACGAACAAAGTCGAAGACAGTTGTTATGAATTTGGGTACACAGAAGCTGTTCATATACAAAGTTACGAATATTATGACTCCGTCTTTTTACAAAAATACACGTTTAGTTTTTCGCCTATTGATTACCTCTGCAGTTAACTTCAGAGAGCTTCCTGATTGGCTAATTTCAAATATCTACACAATCTACGTTCTATGTTCTTCTTATTTGGATCCCATCTGACGATTTGCTGTGATTAGAATCAGATGAAAATATTCAGAAATGGCTTCTTTACTTAACAATTATTATTTCGTTTTTAGGTCGCTTGTTACAAGAGCTTCACCAGTGGCTTGAAAAGTCTTCTAAACCGATGAACCTGTCACTATTGTCTCGAGTGGAGCAAAAGGTGGCTCAACATTTCAATTCGACATGCTTCGATGATTTAGGTCATGGCCCGTTTTTGAGGTGTCTGCAAGACCATTCTGATTTGCAAAATGTGATTGGTGATCTGATCATAGTTGATGAATCAAAAGATGATGATAACAGCGATACGAGGGCCCTTCAGAAGGAGGTCAGAGACTTCGCAGTGCAATGTGGGAGTGGAAAATCAATGGTACGGTTTTTGTG
Source organism: Aurelia aurita (assembly GCA_004194415.1). NCBI lineage: Eukaryota > Metazoa > Cnidaria > Scyphozoa > Semaeostomeae > Ulmaridae > Aurelia > Aurelia aurita. Next base: position 1,128,440 of record REGM01000044.1, read on the forward strand.
ATTTCTTATATGGCAACGATTTTGAATAGTCAAACTCTAAAAGTACCTATCAACACGGCCGTAGAGGCAGCTCGGGATGGCCGCACTTTATTTCATATTTCTATTCTTTTTCAATTCTGAGACCAATTACTTTTCAGAACTGCGAAGAGTGTGCAGTATAACCGGGGGGGGGGCGGAGTATCATCAGTACAGCGGAGGGACAAGATCCACAGTACTAAACATGGACAGCTGATATCCCCCTCCTGTACTGAATAGCCCTCCGTTGTACTGATGATATCCCATGGCTGTGTAGAACACCTTCCGCTGTACTGAGCACCCTCGGCAGTACTGCACAGACACGTTCTCTGATGTGTTTACTTTAGAACGTAAACGTGAGAAGTAAGGTTTTGCATGCGGCTAGCCTGCAGCAACTGATCAACCGGTGGCTGCTTTTATCAGCATAGGAATCAAATCTTTAAAAAACATTGCATGATTGGTTGATGCATCTTTCGTTTGATTTAATGGCTTGAAAAGAACTTCAGGTACTTCGTTATAAGTAGTCATTGGCAATCTTCGATATCTTGATTAGTTTCAAAATTATTGCGTGTTCTTTTTGTTGAAAAAATTCACGAAAACCTTTGAAGAAAATTAAGATCCGTGTAAATCCTAAATTTGTAGGAAAAACGGTGCAATCTTCCAGAAATCCACATTTTATGAAAGTCTACCGGGTGAGTCAGAAAAAACGTGGGGCGTTTAGCAAGCCATATTCTGGTGAAAAATAAGTCAAATAGGGAGTATCGAAGTTTTATATTGCAGAAGAAAGATTGGATTGGTTATAGAAATTTAGTTTCTTAAAATCAGTGATTTCTTTCCATATTTATTTGTGATTTTGTGATATAGCCATTTTGGTGAATAGTATCTCTAGTAAAAGAACTTTCAGCTTGCTAACAATGACAATTTAAATGACTATTCCCCAAGGGATACGACATAAGTAACATTAGTTGTTCTTTTTGTGCTCTAACATTATTTCAATTTTTGGTAGAGAAACAGCATGTTTGTCATGGTTTAGAAAGTCACGCGTGCACGAATATGAATCTAATTGAAGGCCTATTTTAGCAATCTTGCGAAACACCATTTTACTAAAATAGCTCCTAATTCTGGAACGGAAAGACCGATTTCGACCAAACAAATTTTCATATCTAAGTTAATTTATCTTCTATGCAATGAATTTTAAAGAAACGAATTCCCAAATTCAACTGCATCAATAAAAATTCGCAAACACCGCACGTTTTTTCTGACTCACCCGGCATAATATGGCGGTGAGCAGAAATCCGTAGCTTTCCTGGTTCACAATGTAGCAATTTGATGACGTCACAACCGGAACAATTTTTGAAACATAGAAGACACTGTAATTCTGAAAATAGTCAAGATATCAAAGATTGCCANACCGATTTCGACCAAACAAATTTTCATATCTAAGTTAATTTATCTTCTATGCAATGAATTTTAAAGAAACGAATTCCCAAATTCAACTGCATCAATAAAAATTCGCAAACACCGCACGTTTTTTCTGACTCACCCGGCATAATATGGCGGTGAGCAGAAATCCGTAGCTTTCCTGGTTCACAATGTAGCAATTTGATGACGTCACAACCGGAACAATTTTTGAAACATAGAAGACACTGTAATTCTGAAAATAGTCAAGATATCAAAGATTGCCAATGAACACTCATAGCAAGTATACCTGAAGTTCCTTTGAAGCCATTAAATCAAAGGAAAGATGCATTAACCATTTGTGCAATGTTTTTTAAAGATTTGATGCCTGTGCTATTTTTCTCTTGGTCCAAACATATGACTATGGTCCAAATCGGAATCTTGAGAATCTACACATTACTTTATAGAGAGACATCGAGCTTGGGATCAGGAGACAATTTGCTATTACAAAGAACTGGACTAGTAAACAAATTGCTTCTCTGCTGAAAAACAATCCAGACGACGGTGCAGGACAAGATAAACGTAATGTCACATACTTGCACAGCTTGGCTACTGGAATTGACAAATCAGACTCACAAAGAAGCGAAGAAGCGCCCAAGCTTAGCGAAGGAACAGGGAGCTTAGGTCACTTTAAAAAAGAAGACGTGATTTCTTGCTTGGATGCAGCGCCGTTATTAGAAAACCTCGCTGTTTGGAGCAACTGGGATCAAGTTTTCGAGCCTCAGTTTGGTGACATGAAAGAATTCTTATCAAAGCAAGACAAGATTCAAGCCCTCGATATATCACGTGACGAATTTCTCAAAATCAGTTTAGATTCTACAACAGAGGATTTGAAATTCGCGCTCAAAACAGGCAATGCGCAGAACATCGCAGGACATTTGTTGTCTATGATCTTCGCTAACGGTGGTGTAAGCGAAACTCCGTTGATTCATCTTTCAAATATCATCAAATCTTCACTTGCTGAGAAGCTAGACAGTCGAGACGAGGCGGAGACAACAGAAGGAAGCTGCTCTATTGCAAGACTTGTTCTTGAATGTATGTTGAAGATTCCGGCAGAGTTCTGCAATACTTTCGCCAACAAGGTTAGTTGTAGTGCATTAACAACAAAATTTTCAGAGGAAACCAATTCGGTGGAACTATTTTCGGACAGATTTTCTGAAGTATCGAATGTAAAATTTTCAAGCGTAATATAGGTACAGTTACACCCTTGTGCATATTTATTGGATCAAAAGCACACTTCCATTGGGGGCACTCAAACTTGTCATAACTCGACAAAGCTTCTTTGCTTAGAGTCGGGTGAATTAGTTATTTCCAGTGAAGGGCTTCAAAAGCTGGATTATTTTGCTGGGCCTGAAGGGAATCGAAGCTGCCCTCTTCAGACCTCAAACCCACCATCTTATCAACTGTGCTATAGACTGTGTAGTGCTCCTACTTTATTCAATGATGATCGATACGAAACGTCCACCTATATTTTAATGTCCTTCGGGGGAGATACCATTAAACCTTATTTTCTTCTCTTCCTTTAAGGGTAATTAGATCCTCTTCTAGTACACAGTATATTAAAGATCACTAATTTCTCGTTTTCGATCCCCAGCTATTTCTTACGCCACTACATGAACTGCTTGGTGATGACTATGGCCGTGATCCAGTTTCAATGAAAATCCTTCGTGTTTGTAAGACAAACAGTGAGCGATCATATTTGCACAGACTTGGGGTTTTGCTCTCTATCAAAGAATGGAAGGAAGATTTTAAGGAGAGTCGATTTTCTAAAAAGAAGGAAGAGAGAGTCGTCACTAACCAGAATGTAAAGAAATCGAAAAAAGATGAAAAAGTCGTTGCTAGCCAGTCGGTAAGCAAGAGTAAGAAAGACGGGAACGTCATTGCTGGCCAGAATTTAAATAAGACCAAGGAAGAAGAGGAGATTCCGGTGAAAAAAAAAAAAGATTTAATCGATTTGTCAGAAGAATGCGAAGAGGAACTTCCTGAAGCATCTGCAACAGTGGAACCATCTGAAGTGGTCAGCGGTTTGAGTTTGAATGAAAATGATGGTGTTGATGAAGGTATATGGCAGTTTAAATTCTTTTACCTCCTTTAAATTATGTCCATACATCCTGGTTGGATTGTTGTACAGGAAGTATCGAGGCTTGAGGTTTTGAAATGCAAGCCTGGATAGCTAACTGTTAAGAGAAGACGTGAATTTAGATCGAAAATAGAAGAATCTATGCAAACATTTGCCGCAGGAATTTCATTTATCTAATTCAGCAGCTGAACAGTAGAAAATGCAATTCTCGTATATTCTGTTATGTAATCCAAGCAAATTTTGCTTAGCTTTTGAATTAGATAAATAAAAATTCAAACAGCAAATTTGTAGGTTCATCCGTCTTCTTTCGATGTAAGCGCATATATCTTCTCTTTAGAGCCCCTTTGAGCATGCAAAATGAGATCTTACTATTATAAAATCTCAGAGTCAGGAAAACATCACGGTCACTACGGTCACAAGGTCACTGACCTCGAGGAAGGTTTCTTAAAGCAAAGGAATTACGTGTTCTACGCTCTAAACACACCCATTTTCTATTCAAAAATGAAGAAGGTTCCAACAAAAACAAACTTTGTTTCCGGAGGAAGGCTGAGCATTTTCTGGACTCTATAAAATCTGCCCTAAGAGTACGTTTCATCGTCGAATCAGCACAGGAGGAGCATCTTTAGAAAGGATTATGCAAATAAGTGTTACCCCATCTGCAGTGGGAAATACGTGACTAAGTGTCGCCCCCCCCCGCTGCGGGTGGGACCAGTCCTGTATTTTGAATATGGTTTTTAGGTTTTACTCGATGAAAAAAGAGTGTTGCATTTTAGTGAGGATAATTGGTAATAAAGTTTTGCCACTGTGCTAAATTTCTTAACTGTTGCTTACGATCCATTGTATTAACATTTTTGTAGGAAGCAGTGCGGAAAGTGCCACCACCGATGACGCTGCGAACTTAATTGAATTCGAAAATGATGAGGAGGAGCAAGACGAAGCTTCATTGGTCTTACGTGAAATGGACGAACGCAGGCAGCACTGTATAAACCTCATTGATGACATCAGAAGAGAGGAGTTCGGAATTGGGGAGGAGCTGGGTAAAAAAGAGGCTGTCTTGCTTCAGAGAAATAACGAGCGATTGTGTCGGAGCTTGGATCGACTTTCCAAAGAATTGTACGCAAAGGACACGCATTTCGTGCTTGAACTGATACAAAACGCGGACGATAACACGTATAGCGTGGACATGATGCACGAAGATAGCGACGAGAAACCGTCTGTTGCGTTTATCGTGGATAAAGATTCCGTGGTCATATTAAATAATGAACGTGGGTTTGAAGATGTGAATATCAAGGCAATTTGCGATGTTGGAAAAAGTACAAAGGGTGCACACAGAAAAGGATATATCGGTATGAAATTAATTTGTTCAGATATGTTCTCCCTCCCCCTTGGGGGGTATTTTTCATGTTTTTCCAGGCTCTTTTATGCATATTCTTTGGGCGAAGCTTTCAAAATCGCTAAAACAGGCCTTCATATTCGAACCTAAAAGGTACTTCGCGATGTTTAAAACCACAACTAGCTTAGTTTGGAAGACGTATTTTTGAAAGCACTTGAAAAAAGGACAAGAACCTATATCCATCTTTCAGCTTTAGAATTATGAAAATCGCATCTTTTTTCTTGTAAGATATAACTATATTACTACACATATTTTTTATTGGGTTTTCCTCGCTAGAGGATGACCATGCTCGTTTTTATAATTCTAATGCAAACAGTAAGACTTGAAATTTGATCAAAATCTGTAATCTGTTGTCTTCTTCACCCACTTCAAACCCAGCTTCCAAGCAAAAGCGCCATAACTCTATAACCCTTTAAAGACGAGCACAAGAAACTTCTATCAAAGGCTGCTCATATTTTTAAAATAAAGTTATATAGGTCTGAATAACATAAAACAAGTGAAAAAAATTACCTGGTGGGGCAGGGCAATTTTTACTGATTTTATTTCCTAAAACAGGGAATGCCTGTTAATCAGCTCTAGGTACTCTGAATTCATTTGTTATTGTGGCCTAACGAAAGTACAAGCAAAAAGCTGCAAGAAAATCACCTACATTCCCATTCTAAAACATCTACTTGAAAAGAAATTAGATATTTCAACTTTTCACTTACCCCAAAATTTTCGTCCAGATAAAAAATGGACAATAGGCCCTTCGAAAATCTCGAAATCTCTTGCCATGTTGCAACCAAGAAGCCCAATGAAGTTTTTGAATAATACGTTAGACACTACTCTATGTAAAAACTCGCAAGACATACATACTTCATGTAACCTGAAGATTCTGGACAGAATTGAGCCTGTTGGGACGTAGAAGTCCCGTCAGACTGAAAAGGGATAACCTGTTTTAAATAAGTATGAAGTATGAACTATTTTAGAGAAATAAATCTTACATCTCCGTTTGTCGTTTTAAACTGATTTATGCATGCATTCGGAATCGTATTGATCAGCAGAAATTTAAATGCCGATACTCTTGTCTCGCTTGGTAAAGTATACTTTTTCTGTTGCTAGGTCAAAAAGGCATTGGCTTCAAGTCAGTATTCCGTGTAACGGATTGTCCAGAGATTCATTCAAATGGGTTCCATATTTGTTTTGATGCAAGCAAGAATCGCATGGGATATATTCTTCCAAACTGGCAGGAAGAAGGGTTTATTGATTTCAGCGATTATTCGCCAGAAAACTTCGACATCATATTGTAAGTAAATCCAAACAAAACACTGATAACGCATGCTTATAAACCCGTCCTGAAGATTGTTTAGCACCTCATCATCATCATCATCTTCCTCATCATCATCATCATCATCATCATCATCATCATCATCCTCGTCCTCATCATCATCATCATCATCATCATCATCATCATCATCATCATCATCATCATCATCATCATCATCATCATCATCATCATCATCATCATCATCCTCATCCTCATCCTCATCATTTTATTTGACGGTTGGCAATATAGCAAAAAATATAAATATCAAGCTAATTCAAGCCAACACCTCACTAGAGTAGAAGCACGTTAGATATGCATTAGAAAAATACGAGGAGAAAAGGCGTCGATATTATTTTTGCTTCAATTTGAGATTTTATCGGTGCCTTTAAAGATATCCTAACGCATTTAGACGAAATCAAGCAAATTTATTTCCATTTGGAAGCCATAACTCACTAGAAATGCGTTTAAAATGAGTTTAGAGAATACGCTGAACAGTAAAAATCCTCATATAAAAGCCACAACTTTTTTAGCTTAGCCTAGCAAAGGTTCTTAATTCTTGGGTTTAAAATTTGAACTAATGCATAGTGGAGGGGATAATTCTATACAAAAACCATATAAATACATGTTTTCTGCATTTGATACGTTGAAACATCCCAGTAAGAACACATGGCTCCGAAAATATTATTTTTGGTGGAGATTTGATCAATGACCTGTCTCAAAGGATTTTCGTGAAATGCAATGCCTTATTTCGACTACTTAAATGTCAGATATTGAGGAACTGACCGGTTTTTTGATAAAATACAGGCTCAAAAACGCCTGAAAACTTTCTTGCCTCACCAAGTGTAAACAAAAGTGAGTGATTTTGTTTTGCATTGTTTTCAAGTTTATGCTATGATACTGTTTGTGTCATTTTTAGGGACTGGAAAACACAGATCACATTACCACTCAAAGAAGAAATAATGAGCTCAAAGAAAGCAAGTTCCCGATTTCAAAACATTCATCCATCTTTGCTGCTTTTCTTGAACCGCCTTCAAACTATTATCATCGAGAACAAGGTAAGGATTGATGCCTTTTTACTAGCCTCACTGCATAAGGCCCTCAACTTACGCTCACCTCATTGAATTGAATTGCTGTTGTTGTTGTCGCTGCAGTGCTGTCGCTGTCGCTGCAGTAGTTGTAGCGTTATCAGTTCAGCCAAAGAGCGAAACTACGACATGTATTGAGTCTACCTTTTTACCCCCATTTGCATCCTTTGGGATTGCCGTTTAGCGGCGGTCAAAACTCAGCTTTAAATTGGACACAATAAAATCTGCCCTTCTTGAAAACGCCGAAAGGATGTCATTTGACATGTTTTGAGAAAAGATTCCAATTTTTTCGGTAGAAGTGAAGTGAAGTTGCGATTTTTAGCGCCAAGCGCTGGGATCGCAGAAGTAGCTAAGTGCTAATCGAGTCCGTGACCCCTTGTCATGACGTAGAGGAATTTGGTCCGCAAAAGGTCCAAATTCACCTCAAAGGACAAGTCCGGGGTTGGTATGATTTATGATAAAATAAAAGATGATCCTGTTATGAATTGTGAATCGTACTTTTTTCCACCTTTTTACCCTTTTCTCTGCGAAATTACGTATTCAAATAAGCATTTGGTGCGTATTGACGTCATTACGCATCAAGATCGATGCTTTCTGACGTGGATTGGCAATTTATTCTTGTGATTTGAAGACCAGGTCAAATAGGCCTTTGCGATGTTTTGGCTCCTTAGGGCGTTTCTGATTAGCTTCTTTCAAAACACAGCTGCACGTAAAGTCTCGTTTCGGACATTATCTGATGTTGCATACTTTGATGAGCGTCAGACGAAAACATCATTAATTATTTTTCATGATGGTTCGCTTTTCAAAGCTATCTTTCAGGTTTTAGTTCGGCCAGTAGCTACTGCTGAAATTTTCGATTTTCTCGCTTTTGCTAGATTGACGAGAAATGCCTCGTCATGAAGAAGAGATTGAAGGGAGATTATATTGTCGAGTTAACTCAAAATGGTATACCAAGCACGTGGTTTGTCGTCACGAATGAAATTGAAATGCAGGTTAGTTTAGCTATTCTAGATTGAAGAGCAATTTTCTTACTTTAAGGGCGTGTTTTGAAATAGTCACCCATGGCACAACACGATCAAATTCAATTTTTGCTGAAACAGCATTGCTTATTTTTCTTTGCGTTTACATGATATCTCAACACAGGTTGAGATAAGGTCACATGATATGAATACGGTCACAAACAATAGAAGCAGGAATGCGAGCCCCCTTCAAAAAGTTGATTGATTGCGGAAATAGATTCCATTTCCTTTGTCCACATCCTAATCTTTGATTTCAAAACGCCCCGAGCTGAAATTATTTGCGTTTACATGGATATAAGCTCTAATCTCAACCCGTGCTGAAATGTCAGCACGGGTTGATTAGCCGAGTTGAGTTCAGCCCGTGTTGAGTTTCAACTCGCCCTCCTTCATGTAAACGCGATGAAGGCTTAGACCGTCAACCGAGTTGAAACTCAGCACGTGTTCAACTCAGCACGGGCTGAAATTTCTCATGTAAAGGCCCTCTTATTTCTTTCTTTAATGTTGCTAATACCTCAAATTGATGCTTGAGGCAGTTTCACCCTCATCCTTTAACGATAACTTTTTTTGCTGGAGGCAAACTAGTCACAAAGTTCCCCAAATTCACCCAATTTTATTGATATCCGTGCGGACAGCCTTGGTGTTTTCGCACACAATAGACGATTACAAAAAAATGGCGCCGGGGGAGGGGGTGGCATTTTCCCTACAGTTCTGTGCATTTGATTGTTGAATTTCAATTAAATCACAGTTATGTCTATTCAAGAGCGTAATTAATTCTGGGAAATGTCCCCTGACGCCATCTTTTCGGTAATCGTCAATCCACCTTTTCAGGGCACCCTGTGGTGTGTCACGTGTCGTGTAAATCGAATAATCTGATTGGTCAATAATTGTCCAAACGTTGTCCAAAATTTTGCATTGAAACAGTTAGACTTGTGGATTTCGTAGCACGTGATTGCTTCGCGGGAGCAATGAAAAGGTGGATTGGCAATCTCGTCCCCAGAGTGAGTTCATTGCTCTACCTCTACTCTGGGATACAAGTGGCCGTTCTGCAATTTGATTGGCTATTCGAAAACAATAGATAACACAAACTATTTCTCGAAAATTTATTAATTATTCGAATAACCACAATAGAATCTAGTAACTAAGCAACAACCAATACAATGTTACTGTGTTGTTTGGAATCGAGGTCGCATAATAAGCGTTACCCTGCCAACCGAAAATCCATAATGGCTGCTAATCCGCCCTTATTTTGGGCGGATTGGGACTAAGTGTACCAGGGTGTTCACTCGGCTTCGTGACTAGCGTATGACGTAAGAACACCCTGGGAACGAGGTTGGTGGATAAACTCAGCACCCCTTCCCTCCTTCTCACAGTGGGTGCAATGAAACAGGTTTGATTAAACAGTAATGACAGGTGTTTGATTTTGCTTGAAGATTTGTGTAGGGGGTTTTCATATGACAGGAGGATTAGGGGCTACTTGAGAATAGGTACTAACAAAACGTCAATACACGTTTCTTTATAAGAAACTAGTTTATAAGAAACTGGTAAAGGATTCTCGAAAATTTAAGAAACTTTAGTACTATGGGAATACTATGTTGGAGAAGCGCTAAGATCCTGTTTTAAGGTTTTTTTACTAAAATTATAGATACTCTGTTTCGTTTTAGTGCATTTTTTCTTGCAAAACCCTCCCTCACGAGGGGCACATAGGGCACATAGCCTACCTGTGAGGGTCGTGCAGACTTTAAGAGATCATTGGAGTCTATTAATGTTAGCAGAAACCACACCGTTAGAATAATTAAAACATGATACCTCTCTTTCTTCTGTCATGATTTTTGCTTGCCATCGCATAAGTTTTACAAGGTGAGTCAAAAAGAATGCAGTCCATTTCGAAGGCGTTGCTTACAAATGCTTTGTTGAATAGCGAAGATCTTCAGGGTTTATTCCGTCTAAATCTGGCCTTTCGATCCGAAATTATGAGTGCTTTGCTAAGAAAGTTCTCGTCCAAAAACTTGCAAAGGCGGCTGAAGACCTCGCTCACATTTTTGCAAACTTTCTTCCTTACATGACAAGAGCACGTGTTATCGTCTTGGGATTTCTAAATGCAACGCACAAACAATCAACTGAAAAGATAGTGGTCACTAGAGAATTTCTCTTTTTATCCGTCACATTCAATTCTCCCAAGACATAAACGCGTGCTCTTCTCATTTTTGCAGCCCAGAGAAATGCAGAAATTGATCAAGGTTTTCGGGAGTTTTGTTGCCGTTTGTTGCAAGAAGAAGAACTTTCGGGAAATCGCTCATAAGTCCGGCATGAGAAGCTCGATTTAGAAGGGACTTACTCTTGAATATATTTGCGGATTTTAGCTATTCAACAAAACATTTTCTGATGTGATTAAAGCAATATTTTTATAGGAAACTTGTATCAGCCCAAGGTACTTTAAATTTCTTAATTTGTTTCTTATCTTTTGGGTGAAAGAATTATGATGTAATTATGAGGTACCTTCTTGCGACGTTTCTTGAAAGAATTATGTGGAGACCAAAACGTAGAATTGCAGAGATTAGAACTGAAGAGCAAGGTTGCAACGTCATATTTGCCATAGTACCCGACCCGGGGGGGGGGGCTACATTACATGTTGAGGGTACAGGTATGTGCCACTCATATGGGTGATTTAAAGGTCAAAAATCCGCTAAACAAGGTTTATTTTTGGGCAGATTTTCCTAAACATGGGTTCTTTTTTACTAAAATTGACAAAAATCAATGGGTAGTTTTCCGACAAAATTCCTCACAAAAGTGGGTATGAAGGCAAATTTTGCCAATAGACGATTCCGGAAAAGATGGCGTCGGGGGCATTTGACCAAGATGCATTGCGTTTTATAATGGAATCAATAGTGATTCTATAGAAATTCGATCATCAAACGCAATGCATCCTGGTCAAATGCCCCTCGACGCCATCTTTTCCGGAATCGTCTATTGGAAGTGGGTATCTTTCTACTCTCGTCCATCCGCAAGTCGTGAAACCGCCCTGAATTTAGATTTTAAAGGCATCTCGATATGTAAAAGAAGAACTGACGCAAAAAATAGTTCTACCCCCGGGGGGGGGGGTGGTACATAACATGTTGATGGTACGGGTATGTGCCGCCCATATAAGTGGGTATTTGGGTCCAAAATTCTCTAAACAAGGGTCATTTTTCGGCAGATTTTCCATAAACATGGGTCGATTTGGCTGAAATCGCCAAAAAATGGCTAAAAATGGGTGGTTTTCCACCAAAATTCACCATAAAAGTGGGTGGCTTTCTGAAAACCGGGCGGCAGACCCCCGTCCATCCACAAGTCATGTACCCCCCC
>REGM01000044.1:1140303-1220563 GCA_004194415.1 Aurelia aurita
CCAATTAAACGGGTCCAAAAAGTTAAGTACCTAGGAGTTACCGTAGACGAAAACCTAACATGGAATGAGCAATATAAAAAGCTCAAGGGTAAGATGAAAAGTGCCCTCTCGTCCCTGCAGAAACTAAAAAACATACTCCCGCAATCAAAATTGAATCAAGTGTATAAGGCACTGCTTGAGAGTCACCTAAGATACTGTGATGAACTATGGGGCAGCTTGTCGAACACAAAGCTTGATCATCTTCAGCGTATACAAAATAGAGCACGAACGCTAATAGAGGGCTCTAGATTAAAGGATGGATGGAGCTGCAATTGGCTTTCAGTCTCAAACTTAATAAAATTTGACAGGGCAGTAATGATCTATAAAATAATGAATGGCCTCTGCCCGGACAACCTACGCGGAAGACTTATCACCAGATCTCAAATATCTAACTATCCAACAAGAAATCAGTTAGATCTAGACATCCCAAGGCAGAACCTAGAATTCTCCAAAAGAAGCTTTTTCTTTTCTGGTGCAAAAACGTGGAACGAAACCCCATTGGAAATTAGAAAGAGCCCCACGATCACCACTTTCAAAAGGAAACTGAAGGAATTCCTGAAAAATTAGCATCCTTCCCGAAGCACGATCCCTAGGAAGACCAGCAAATCTTTAAGGTTTTAATTTGTACATATATATTTATAGCGATTATTTTTCTTTTAGTTTATTTAAAATAGCTGATAGGGTATTTGTGTTAAAATATGATTAAAATAAAAAAAGTCTATTGTCGTTGAGGTTACGGTAAACTTCCGTAGGCCGAAAAAGCCAATTTTCGGATTTCTTCAAATCTCAGAAGGCCAAATTTTAAGAGACACAAGGATACCATCTTTGGAAGTAACAGAAATGTTGAAAAAGCAGAATTCTTGATTAAAGGAAGGATACTTTAAAAGTAACTGAACGGAGATATAGCGCTTTAGTCTAAACATAGCACAAAAGAACGACACGCGCCACTTACGTTCCTATTGTTTTCATTGATCGAGAAAATCAAATACAATAGGTTATATTTAGATTGACCCAGTCCTCCTAGCTAAGCTGCTTTTAACTCCGTTGATTCACTTTAACTTCTCACGCAAAGTTTTTCTGTGAGGTTTAAATTATAATCCTAGCTTTTTGACCTATTAAGCCGGTCTTGTGCTAGAAAACAAGGATGAAACCACATTATATGTATCGATTCCTTTGTTTAAATGCATAAATTGCTTTTTAAGCCCTAATTGCTTGACCCGGATTACATTGTGGCTTATTTGACCTTGATGTTTACATTTGACGGGGCATCAGTAAAATTCCCATTTTTTTCAGGACTTACGAATCCACTAGGTGCAAGTACGAAAAAGCTATTTTGTACCCAAGAAACCAATCGAATGGCTCCACATTTTGCACACTACCAGGACAGGCTTCAGGCAAGCAATAGTTGTCTCAGAATCTTGGTATATCCTCTGGTCGGCCTTTTATAGCCCAATACAACTGTGGGAGGGCAGAGAAGTTATTTGCAAATTTATGACAGCATGTATTTTCAAGGGAAGGAGGAATTTAAAGAATCTGAGACAGCCTTTGGTAGCTTAGGATGTGCGCTTCCTGTTGATATAAGTTAGATTTTGTTACGTTAAATGCAAGGGTACAAAATAGCTTTTCAAGGAGTTATGCTCTCTTAAGCAATAAAGTTGCCTGGGAAATATCATTTTGCAATCTTTGCCCATTATTTTGATATGGTTTAAATCCCTAAATTCTTACGAATCGAATGATGTATAGTTTAACTAGATTCCGCTAATAGTTTGGCTTTCGTGAAGAGAAAACCCAATCTTGTGCTACAAACGTTTACCGCAACCTTAAAGATGAAAAACTGTTTGTTATCAATTAAAGGGTGTACAATTAACCATTGAAGAATCTTATTTCGAGCGATACCTTTTCAAGCGACATCATGCCTAAGAGCCAAAATTATGAGATTTTTCCATATCATTCAAGTCTCCAACGATTTCTTCGTAGCATTTTTGCAGTATGCTTTAAAACAAGGCTGCCCTAAAACGCGCAAAATTTGCTGATTTTTAAACCAATCAAATAAAAAGACAAAAGCTATACCTGGGAAAATAATTTGGTCCTTTATCTACTTGCCAAAAAAGAATTCTGCAGATTGGCCTTGTAATCAAATTTTGATGTTTTTTCAAATGTGGGAACGTTTCTGGGACACCCAGTACAAATTTTTGAGTCCCAGATTAAAATCTCAACTGGTTGGATGATTTTTGTCCACTTTTAGGTTTACCTTGCCCCCTATCGCCACAATGAGACATGCTAATTTCTGCTTTGCAGGGTAACTGCACTTGGAACCCCCTGAAGGAGAAATGGCCAAGTACAAAAGATGGGTGTTACTACATTGATGACTTGGTTATTCCTGAATTTGACGAAATCCTGGATTCAAACGATCCCCAACAACTCCAAACTTTAGCGTTACAACTGGACAAACGATGGAAGTCGAACTTCACAAATCTGTCAAAAGTAGCAGTTAGAAATGTGAATGGCAACGAGATAGCCAGCATCTCTTCATCGCTGCTCGTTAGACTGGCCAACTCCGCTTGGTTGCCTGGAGGGAGCAATAACTCGCAGCCAGCATTGCACGTGCCTAAAGATTTGTATCTTGATCTCAACGAAGTAAGAGCTGTTCTCTCCGATTATTGCTTATACTTCATTGGGCAGTTAACAGAACCAGCTTTTATTGATGCTATTGGGATCCAGCGCTTTGTTCGGATCGAGACTGTTTTCCAGAAGATTGGGGAGTGGTCACGTGATGATACTTTCAGGACGAGCCTCGATCACATGATCAACATCTATCATTACATCAAGAGCTGCTTAGCAGCAATAGGCCAAGCTGAATTCGACAATCCGATAATTTTCATCCCCATGCATCCTGTTAAAGATAGCAGAGAGATCATAAATGGGAAGTTTTGCACGAAAGGCGAAGTTTGTTTATACGACTTCTCAATGGTGTTCGCAAAATACCCAGACCTGCTGCCTAACAAACGTCATCTCTTGTTCCAGTTTTACCCCAAGGATATCATGGATTTTTTCCAAAGAGATATGAATGTCGATGAAACCCCAACTTTGCGGGATTATATCAACATGGCATGCGCTGTTGCCGATGAGATAAAACTCCCAGATCCGGAAGGGATCCAACATTTGTTCGCCGTGTTTGCTGCACTTGGTAAGAAATGCATCCAAGACCAGCTGAAAGATGATGCTTTCGAGATCGTTAACAGCCACGGAGAAGTAAGCGAGCATCAGTTTGCAGAGCTAAGAACACTCCTCGATCCTACAAAAGATGCTTTCGTTGTGGAGAACATCAAAGATGAGAAAATATTCCCAACCAAAAGCGACAAATTTGTATCACTTGAGGAGACACCATTTTTGCCTGATGACCCGAAGCAGATGTTGATTTTTGAGGATTGTGACAACGTGCATTTCCTGCATTTGCCAGATGTTCAAATTGTGTCAAAGAAACGCCAATCAGGTGTAGAGGAGAGAAAGCGCAAAAAAGAATTAAAGGTAGGAATACACACATTTCTAGCATTATGCAACATCCAATCCATCTCAAAAGTCGTCTGCAGTCCTGAAGTAATCCCAGAGAACTTCGTCGATGGATGCTACAAGTGGCAACAAGAGCTCTCAAGGCTTCTCCCCTACGTTCAAAGACAGCTACTTTGGAACCATTCTGATGTTTACGACAGCCTCGTAAATGAAGAAGGCTTGCCGAAGAAACTTCGAGAAATGAAGTTCATCACATCTAACACGATCACGGCGGTGCATCGGCTGCGAGGAAGAAATGATGTAAATGTGAAAACGAATAAGAAATGCGCCATTGAAGTTACAGAGCAGCGTGTTTACTTCTATGTCGGAAGGGATCATTTGAAAGAACGAGACGACGTGTTCATGGAATTTGCCGGCCTATTTGCCAAAGGTAACAAAAACATCGAGAACTCACTGTCGGAAATCTTGTCTACTATTTCCTTGCGGTTGAAAGACAACCATTCTGCCACTCATATTGAGGACTGGCTCGAGAGGCAAAAGATAGGGAGTCTGTCCAACGGAGAACCACTTTGGGTGCTTCCGGATGCTGTTGAAAAAGTAGTGCCTCCACCTGCCAAACCTGTAGTGGTGCCAGAACCAGCTGCTGACTCAGGTGGAGGAATGACATGTTGGCCTCCTAGGGCGCCTGAAAATTACAAAGATCAGACGAGGGAACAGAAACAATTTGATCAACCTCCGCCACCAAATAATCAGTCCCAGTGGCCAATGCCTGCCCCACCTGAAAATGTCAGATGGGAAGATGAAGCCAACGACGTGGCGAGATCTAATCTGGTCGAGGAGCGTCTTGGACCAAGGATGAGACAGAAGGATCAAGATGCAGTGTCGCTGAAGATGGAAGACCATGCCGCCTGGCCTAAACCTGAGCAGACAGCAGGAGGAGATGAAGGCTCCCAACAGCCCTCTAAGACCTCAGGAGGTACAATGCAGCGAGATACAGTCCATGGGCAGCTTGCAGTAGCAGGGGTGCAAAAGAACCAAAGGAGTAACGAGAGCCACGGATCTACAAACAGCCTACAAACTGCTAAGGCCGGAGACATGAAACAAGGCCCAATAGCACCAACTGCTGATGTTGTTACCGATGTGATTGTGACCTCTGTGAAAACTTCTGAAAAAGCAACAGAGAAAGGGAATCCAGGCCCAACGAAAGACATGCAAACGGTCCCTAGAAAAGCTGGTACATTTCAAGGAGAACCAGTTCAAAAGCTGGAATGTGTTTACGAAAACGTTCCTGTACGAGAGTTTGACAAGAAGGTAAGTCTTAAGGGCTCATTGTTTGTTTGTTAATAGCATTCTTCGAGATCAAGGCCCTGTTACTTGATGAACGTGCAACTTGCTTCCAATGTCGTTGCAAGGCAGGTTTTGGTAAACTTTGTACTGCATAGCTCTCAAGTGATATCAAAGTAGAAACAGCTGAATGTTGTGCTATGCTGATATCTACCGGATGAGTAAAAAGGTATAGGCGTTTAGGCGTTTGCCCTAATCCAACAAATCGAAGGAACTATATGACATTTTATTATAAAAAGGCTAACTTATATTTGAAGATTTACTCCACTAAAATCAATCATATGGTTCTAGAGTTATTGAAGATTTTGCACAGAATCTGTTTTTGGGATAGTTTGACAAAATACTGGAAGCTACGATCACAGTTTGCCAGTTTTCGGCTTTAAAATTGGCAATTCACCACAATCTTTCAAGAAACTATTCATACATTTTCACATGAAAGTTGCACATATTTGTAATTTGCTTTCCTCCCAATATGATAGTTGTGCTCACCATCATTATTTTGAAGCTTACCGTTAGACAAAATTTCATCAACATTTCTTATAACTCTTTAAGCACTTCCAAAACAGCTTCCAAAGCAAACTTGCCCATAACTCGGCCGATATGGCCGATTTCAGTGAAATGAATTTTAGCATCTAAGTTCGTCTTTCCCCTATTAAATGATGTATAGTACACTCAAAGTGGTAGATCACCCATGATCATAGAGTCTGGCAAACGCTTATGCTTTTTTTACTCACCCGGCACGCTCTGTCGCAGAACGGACTCACATTTCTGACTGATCGGTGCTGTGAAGTGTTGTGAGTATAAAGCTGTTGGCCTAGATGCCAAGGAAAGAACTTAACTGTTACCAGATGGGGAAAAATGTAATTTTTTCTCAGAAGATTGCTTGCTTTACATTATTGTTTTGGTTTAAAAACTCTTTTTTAGACAGATGCTCTGACGTCTTCAAAAGTAGATCCCTTACGGCACTCCCCGTGCATCATTGATCCACCGG
Organism: Aurelia aurita; assembly: GCA_004194415.1. Taxonomy (NCBI): domain Eukaryota; kingdom Metazoa; phylum Cnidaria; class Scyphozoa; order Semaeostomeae; family Ulmaridae; genus Aurelia; species Aurelia aurita. Next base: position 1,146,188 of record REGM01000044.1, read on the forward strand.
AAGAAAGAAAAAACTTACACCTTTTGATAAATCGTAAAAATTTGTTTATATTACGATCATAAAAAAATTTCTTTATTTGTGTCAAGGATTAAATTAATTTCCGACATATTGCGAAGTTTTTAAACGACTTTTAGTTTGTGGGAATGTGTGCATTTAGAAGCTACCTGGTTTTGAACCATACTCTGAAATGGCGATAAATGATTGTCAAAATAAATTTTTATTTTGCACTGCCATTTGAATAGACGATTACGGAAAAGATGGCGTCGGGGGGCGTTTGACCAAGATGCATTGCGTTCTATAATGGAATCAGCAGTGATTCTATAGAGATTCTATTATCAAACGCAATGCATCTTGGTCAAATGCCCCCCGACGCCATCTTTTCCGTAATCGTCTATTGATTTATTATGTTATTAATCTAGCTTTTATATAGTGTAGGAAGCGAACTTTCATACAAAATTGCAAATCATAGCTTTCTGGCTAAAAATACCATATTTATTGAAATACCTTAGCTCGAAATAAGGTTTCATGTTGTAATTTCATTGTCTTTCTCCCTCAAAACAAACTAGCGATCACATGCTAGATTTATTTGGTTTTGTTTACTGAGAGAGCTCCTCCTTTAAGTAATTCCCTCCATACAATTTATCTGTTTCTTATTTGTATATCGTATCGATTTCCCGCATTGATGTATTAATTTTCTGTAATATTGTCTCATATTCTTGTAGTCTAGTTTTGTTGTTGTGTAGTTATTCTTAATAAATTGTGTGTATTGGAATTTAAAATATGAAACTGACCTGAACTGAATTTGGTCCTTGACACGAATACAGAAAAAGAAAATTCAAAAGTCCCTGACATAATAAATTTTTATTGATTTTTCAAACGGTGCACGTTTTTTTTACCCACCCGGTACTCATCTTTCCAGCTCTTTTAGCACGAGAATTTCCCTGATATAAGCTTGTTGTCATTGTAGGTCCAGGATTTAATCGTTAACTTGAATGATGAAGATACAACTGCGGTAGGGTATCTTGGCGAGATGATTGTATACAAAGGACTACAACTCATGTATAGTGAACAAATAAATGCTGGAGTGCTTGAAATTTTATGGCTAAACGAAACAGAAGCAACACTTGGGCCTTATGACATCCAAATCTTGATAAAAGAAAACAATGTTATCACTGATGCGTTATTCATAGAAGTGAAAGCAACGACCTCTGTGGAGGACAAAGCCTTCGAAATTTCATCTCAACAACTTCGATTTGCTTTGGACAACAGAGAGAAGTTCGACGTTTACCGTGTATGTGGGGTCAACCATCTCGAGACTATCATCATAAAGAGGCTGCCTGCATTAGCAAGGTACCTAGACCAAAAAGTGGTCAAACTATTTGTAGTACTTTGATTATATTTTTATCTTGTTATGTTTTTACCCAGAAATTAATGGGTCTGGTACCACAGTAGTTTTCTAAGGTGCCGATTACATAGCAAGCGTGCTGGCCTGGTTAGCCGAAATCTCGTCTGCTGCCTAATTTGTTCAAGACCGGGCTGGTGTGGCAAAGCAAGCTGAGAATCTGCAACCCATGCGCTTTATAAGATTGTGGCACCAAATCTTCCTGTGTAGTTTACAGTCTGGGGCGGGCTGGAGGTCTCCGTGTACTTGCTGAGTTCATGTCAGCCCAGTTAGGCGAGCCAGCCTGCTTAACCGGGTTAGCCCGCTCTATGTATCAGGTACCTGGACCAAAAAGTCGTCAAAACTCTTTGTAGTACTTTGATTGTATTTTGTTATGTTTTGTTATGTTTTTACCCATAAAGTAGTGGGTCTGGTACTCAGAGTAGTTTTAAAGCCTTTATCGTAGTTTTACTCTTTTAATGTCATTGTCCGTTTTTTCCATGACTATCAAAGCTCTTTTTTAAGGTGAATCGGGCACCATAAAAGTGGGTTCCGAGCCCTTCTCTTTTGTTGCCTGTGAAAGGTTAGCCAATCAACTCATGTCAGGTCCAGATGGCACGTGTCAGTCCTTTGTTTACTGTGTTCTAGTTTTAAAACACGGCATATATGGTGGTTGCTACTCTTTAGAGGCAGTGTTTCGTGGATCTGATTGGGTTAGATAAATAAGACAAACGAGAATAATAGAATTAGGTAAGCTTCAGTAATTTCGAAGGTCCTCGAAATTCATGAAAATGATAACGATCTAACTCCTTTGTCCGTGAGAGAAAGCATGATCCGAAAGCATAAAGGCTTGGTGAATACTCAGTTACTAGATATTTTGTTTATCTAAAGATCTAGCGAATGACATCCACAAAGAACCGTTTCTGGACCCAATTCGAAGAAGGGCAGATTTTATAACGAAAGCGTCACTTGCTTTGATTGACACACCAGTACAAAGCGGTTAGCGTTTGCAAACAAATGAATTTCCACGAGCGAGCAGTCGAGTTGCGAATTGTGACAATCGTATCGGATAGTCGGTTTGAAGGTGGAAGAAACTATGACTGATGTCTTTGCAAAGGTGTAACATTCTCTTAACTTTCAGCGTATAATTAAGTTTTAAATTTCTTTCAAAGCAGTGTAACTGCAAGAAATACTAGTTGTAATCTAGAAGAAGTCACGGCTCCACGGCTGTGAGCCGGAGGAAGGTTTTGCTTGTCAATTTCATATTTGAGGAAGGTTTAGTAATTTTTTTAAAAAACCTAGACAATTTTGGGTTATTTTGGCAACAGAGAACAGCAACTGGTTTATACATTTTAGAATCTTAAACAATTCGATCCGGAGGACGGTTTGATCCTTTTCTGGACTCTCTAATAAATACTCCCTAAGTAATTTTAACATTTTGTAGCTTCAAATTTTCCATCCTCGTTTATGATGACCTTTTTCATTTTTTCAGCATATGATTTGATCTTATGATTTGATCTTATGATTTGAGCAAGAGTTAATCAAGTAGGAATAGAGTTTAGGAATAGCGTTTAGGAAATGTATCAGTAATTTATTTGAAAATAATTTGATCTTTATTTCCTGTTCCAATGTCTAAAGAGCTACTAGATGGTCAATAGACTCAAGGCAAGAGCCCTTGTGTTTCCTTTCATTTTCTAGATAATTTGACAGCACACTATTTCAACTAGGGACTCATGACATTTCAGCTCAGGCTCAGACAATGACCTTTCGTCCCTTATTTCCCTGCGTTCTTCGACTTGATGATATCTCTCCGGTCAATAGGCCTATTGACCGAAGCGACAACATCAAGTCAAAGAGCACAGGAAAACAAGGGACTCAGGTCATAAGTCTAGCTCAGATCCCGGACCTAATATATGTAGCGTCTGTCAGATTCTTTCAAAGATTTATTCGAAATATGTATTCGAAGATTCAGTTCTTTTGAAACTGTTCTGCTCAACGATTGGGTGCTTAATAGTTCCATAGCAACAAATTGAAATGCAGCGCAATGATTGATGCCCCAATGATTGATTGATTGATTGATTGATTGATTGATTGATTGATTGATTGATTGATTAATGCCCCGGATTTCCTGGGAAATCGTCGAAATTAGTTCCGAGATGTGAGTTGTGACGTCATTTGTCCCTAGTTGAAGTTGAATACCATAAGATTATCAAACAACGAACTGAGATATAGCGACTCTTGTAGTAAGTCTAGNAATTTCGTCTCAACAACTTCGATTTGCTTTGGACAACAGAGAGAAGTTCGATGTTTACCGTGTATGTGGGGTCAACCATCTCGAGACTATCATTATAAAGAGGCTGCCTGCATTAGCAAGGTACCTAGACCAAAAAGTGGTCAAACTATTCGTAGTACTTTGATTATATTTTTATCTTGTTATGTTTTTACCCAGAAATTAATGGGTCTGGTACCAGAGTAGTTTCTAAGGTGCCGATTACATAGCAAGCGTGCTGGCCTGGTTAGCCGAAATCTCGTCTGCTGCCTACCGGACTAGCCCAGCAGAACGGGCTGGAAGTCACACATTCGTCTGATGTAATTTGTTCAAGACCGGGCTGGTGCGGCAAAGCGAGCTGAGAAATCTGCAACCCATGCGCTTTATAAGATTGTGGCACCAAATCTCCCAGTGTAGTTTACAGTCTGGGGCTCTGGGGCGGGCAGGAGGTCTCCATGTACTTGCTGAGTTCATTTCAGCCCAGTTAGGCGAGCCAGCCTGCTTAACCGGGCTAGCCCGCTCCATGTATCAGGTACCTGGACCAAAAAGTAGTCAAAACTCTTTGTAATACTTTGATTGTATTTTGTTCTGTTTTGTTATGTTTTTACCCATAAAGTAATGGGTCTGGTACTCAGAGTAGTTTTAAAGCCTTTATCGTAGTTTTAGTCTTTTAGTGTGATTGTCCGTTTTGTCCATGACTATCATAGTTCTTTTTTAAGGAGAATCGGGCACCATAAAAGTGGGTTCCGAGCCCTTCTCTTTTGTTGCCTGTGAAAGGTTAACCAATCAACTCATGTGAGATCGAGATGGCACGTGTCAGTCCTTTGTTTACTGTGTTCTAGTTTTAAAACACGGCATATATGGTGGTTGCTACTCTTTAGAGGCAGTGTTTCGTGGATCTGATTGGGTTAGATAAATAAGACAAACGAGAATAATATAATTAGGTAAGCTTCAGTAATTTCGAAGGTCCTCGAAGTCATAAAGATGACGACGATCTAACTCCTTTGTTCCTGAGAGAAAGCATGATTCGAAAGCATAAAGGCTTAGTGAATACTCAATTACTAGATCTTTTGTTTATCTAAAGATCTAAAGATCTAGCGAATCACATCCACGTCAAACTTCCTTTAATAGAGCCAAAAGAACCGTTTCTGGACCCGGTTCGAAGAAGGGCAGATTTTATAACAAAAGCGTCATTTGCTTTGATTGACACACCAGTACAAAGCGATTAGCGTTTGGAAACGAATGAATGTCGACGGCCGGCCGAGTAGTCAAGCTATGAATGTAAACAAAGAAGTCTGCCATAGTCGCTCTGAAACATAGATAGTTAACTCACTCGTTGTGCAAGTGAAAATTTGCTGTTAAGGGAAGACATGGGTGTATATCGACGGATGATCGATAAATCTAAACATCTGTCACCTGCATGTTTCATATCTTACCGAAGCGATAAGAACAACACAGATTCCATTCAATAAGAACCGCACGTTTAGGTGCCGTCCAATAAGGTTAGCCAGATATCTAGAGTTTGTTAGGCGATAAGAAATTTGTCCGAAATCTTTTCTAATTTTATCCTGAAAATAAATTGTTCGAAAACAAACGCTCGAAATTGTCGCACCCGAAAAATGTGCAAATTGTGACAATCGCATCGGATAGTCGGTTTGAAGGTGGAAGAAACTATGACTGATGTCTTTGCAAAGCTGTAAAATTCTCTTAACTTTCAGAGTATAATTAGCTAAAGAGTTTTAAATTTCTTTCAAAGCAGTGAAACTGCTAGAAATACTAGTTGTAGTCTTGAAGAAGTCATGGCTCCACGGCTGTGAGCCGGAGGAAGGTTTTGCTTGTCAATTTCATATTTGAGGAAGGTTTAGTAATTTTTATAAAAAACCTAGACAATTTTGGGTTATCTTGGCAACAGAAAAACAGCAACTGGTTTATACATTTTAGAATTTTAAACAACGCGAGAAGTTCGAAAAGTTTGATTATTTTGACTTGATAAAATGAGGATGGTTTAACTAACGAGGTTGGCATCCGGAGGAAGGTTTGACCTTTTTCTGAACTCTCTAGTATACACACCCTAAGTAATTTTATAATTTCGTAGCTGGAAGTTTTCCATCCTCGTTTATGATGTACGTTTTTCATTTTTTCAGTATATGATTTGATCTTTACCGTGCTTTGAGCAAGAGTTAATCAAGTAGGAATAGAGTTTAGGAATAGCGTTTAGGAAATGTATCAGTAATTTATTTGAAAATAATTTGATCTTTATTTCCTGTTCCAATGTCTAAAGAGCTACTAGATGGTCAATAGACCTAAGGCAAGAGCCCCTATGTTTCCTTTAATTTTCTAGATAATTTGACAGCACACTATTTCAACTAGGGACTCATGACATTTCAGCTCAGGCTCAGACAATGACCTTTCGTCCCTTATTTCCCTGCGTTCTTCGACTTGGTGATATCTCTCCGGTCAATAGGCCTATTGACCGAAGCGACAACATCAAGTCAAAGAGCACAGGAAAACAAGGGACTCAGGTCATAAGTCTAGCTCAGATCCCGGACCTAATATATGTAGCGTCAGTCAGATTCTTTCAAAGATTTATTCGAAATATGTATTCGAAGATTCAGTTCTTTTGAAACTGTTCTGCTCAACGATTGGGTGCTTAATAGTTCCATAGCAACAAATTGAAATGCAGCGCAATGATTGATGCCCCAATGATTGATTGATTGATTGATTGATTGATTGATTGATTGATTGATTGATTGATGCCCCGGATTTCCTGGGAAATCGTCGAAATTAGTTCCGAGATGTGAGTTGTGACGTCATTTGTCCCTAGTTGAAGTTGAATACCATAAGATTATCAAACAACGAACTGAGATATAGCGACTCTTGTAGTAAGTCTAGATGGTCAATCGTTTCAAGGTCTTAAATTATGTAACAGACCTCCCGAATCAACATCGTTCGCTTTTAGGCCTTTTAGCGAAAACGGCAAACCTTGCTTTTTATTTAATAGAACTGACAATTAGCTGATTTTAGAGAAAAAGTAAAGCTTATAGCCTTTACTTTCTGATAAAAAATAAGCACTTTGAAAATCAGCCGATTTTAGTGGAAAAGGNAAGATTTTCAAAATCGGCCTATTTTACCGAAAAACCAACGTCTATAGCCTTACTTTTCGGCCAAAAATAAGCAATTGCAAAATCGGCCTATTTTACCAAAAAATCGAAGCCCATCGCCTTACTTTTCGGCTAATAATATGGACTCTCAAAAGCGGGCTATTTTACTGAAAATCCAAAGCCTATAACCTTACTTTTCGGCCAAAAGTAAAGATGTTCAAAATCAGCCTATTTTACCGGAAAACAAAAGCCTATAGCCTTACTTTTCGGACGTAAATAAGGAATTTCAAAATCGGCCTATTTTACCGAAAAACCAAAGCCTATAGCCTTAGTTTTCCCGCCAAAAAAAAAGATTTTCAAAATCGGTCTATTTTACTGAAAGTCCAAAGCCTATAGCCTTACTTTTCGGCCAAAAATAAGGATTTTCAAAATCGGCCTATTTTACCGAAAACACACAGCCTATAGCCTTACTTTTCCCGCCAAAAGTAAATTTTTCATTTTCATTTTTTCATTTTAACTTTTTTATCCATGGTAATCCACTCAATATTTAAATACTGTTTTACAGGGAGCCATGCTAAAATAAATAATTTGATAATAACTAAATATATAATATAGACTTATTTACAATATATATCGATTAAAAAAGAAAGAAAAGCGAGTTGATTCATAATTGGGCTTTAAATTTACTTCGAAAAGTGTAGAGGGAGGATGACGCTTTGACACCACTATCTAGGGCATTCCAGAGCTTGGCCCCTCTGTAGGCAAAAGATTTCTGACCAGTTGAAGTTTTCAGTAGAGGTACCCTAAGGCTTGTTCAGAAGTTTTCAGTAGAGGTACCCTAAGGTTGTAAAGATGTTCAAAATCGGCCTATTTTACCGAAAACCGAAGCCTATAGCCATATTTATGGCCAATGATAAGGATTTTCAAAATCGGTCTATTTTACCGAAAAACCAAAGCCTATAGCCCCCTTTTCGGCCAGTAATAAGGAAATTTAAAAGTGGAATATTTTACTGAAAATCCAAAGCCTATGGCCTTACTTTTCGGCCAAAAGTAAAGATGTTAAAAATCGGTCTATTCTACCGAAAAACCAAAGCCTATAGTCTTATTTATGGCCAATGATAAGGACTCTCAAAAGCGGCCTATTTTACCGAAAAATCAAAGCCCATCGCCTTACTTTTCGGCCAATAATAACGACTTTCAAAAGTGGCCTATTTGACAGAAAATCCAAAGCCTATAGCCCCTTTTTTTGGCCAATAATAAGGACTTTCGAAATCGGCCTATTTTACCGAAATACCAACGCCTATAGCCTTACTTTTCCCGCCAAAAGTAAAGATGTTCAAAATCGGTCTGTTTTACTGAAAACCAAAGCCTATAGCCTTATTTATGGCCAATGATAAGGACTCTCAAAATCGGCCTATTTTACCGAAAAATCAAAGCCCATCGCCTTACTTTTCCCGGAAAAAGTAAAGATGTTCAAAATCGGTCTATTTTACCGAAAACCAAAGCCTATAGCCTTATTTATGGCCAATGATAAGGACTCTCAAAATCGGCCTATTTTACCGAAAAATCAAAGCCCATCGCCTTACTTTTCCCGGAAAAAGTAAAGATGTTCAAAATCGGTCTATTTTACCGAAAACCAAAGCCTATAGCCTTATTTATGGCCAATGATAAGGACTCTCAAAATCGGCCTATTTTACCGAAAAATCAAAGCCCATCGCCTTACTTTTCCCGGAAAAAGTAAAGATGTTCAAAATCGGTCTATTTTACCGAAAACCAAAGCCTATAGCCTTATTTATGGCCAATGATAAGGACTCTCAAAATCGGCCTATTTTACCGAAAAATCAAAGCCCATCGCCTTACTTTTCCCGGAAAAAGTAAAGATGTTCAAAATCGGTCTATTTTACCGAAAACCAAAGCCTATAGCCTTATTTATGGCCAATGATAAGGACTCTCAAAATCGGCCTATTTTACCGAAAAATCAAAGCCCATCGCCTTACTTTTCCCGGAAAAAGTAAAGATGTTCAAAATCGGTCTATTTTACCGAAAACCAAAGCCTATAGCCTTATTTATGGCCAATGATAAGGNTATAGCCTTACTTTTCGGCCGAAAATAAGCAATTGCAAAATCGGCCTATTTTACCGAAAAATCAAAGCCCATCGCCTTACTTTTCGGCCAATAATAAGGATTTTCAAAATCGGTCTATTTTACCGAAAAACCAAAGCCTTTAGCCTTACTTTTCGGCCGAAAATAAGCAATTGCAAAATCGGCCTATTTTACCGAAAAATCAAAGCCCATCGCCTTACTTTTCGGCCAATAATAAGGATTTTCAAAATCGGTCTATTTTACCGAAAAACCAAAGCCTATAGCCTTAATTTTCAGCCAAAATTAAAGATTTTCAAAATCGGCCTATTTTACCGAAAAACCAAAGCCTATAGCCTTACTTTTCGGAAGATTTTGAAAATTTATATTTTAATCGAAAAGTAAGGCTATAGTCTTGCCTTTTTCGCTAAAATTTGCTGATTTTCAAAGACTTCAGTTTTTAACAAAAAGTAAGGTAAAAATTATCACTTCGAAAATCAATCAATTTGAGCGAAAAAGAAAGCCTGTAGTCGTATTCTTTAGGCTAAAATAAGCAGTTTGAAAATCAGAGGATTTTGTTGCAAGTTGAAATTGGTGCAAAAGAAAGCACCATGCGCAGAGAAGTAACTGCCAAAAATCAATTAACAATTTACTACATATTTTTATACGGAATAAGTTTACGAAATCTACAAAAGCCAATTCCACATCACAAAAAGTTAGCAAATAAAAAGATAGAAATGGCAAAAATGTTAGTTAATGATAACTACGAATATTGATATCTGATAGATATACCCAATTGGTTCTACTAGAACCGTATGTAAAAATGAAGTTATTTCTACTTTACAACAAATTAAATAAATTCTACATTATAAAAATCATTACAAAAGCCCAGTGCAAATTTGGTAAGTATTGGAGTTGTACAAAGCAGTCTTGACTAAGAGAAGCATATGCTGTTCTTTTTTGTCTGACACTGGTCACATCAAATTATAAAGATCGGCATTTGATAAAACCGTGAGCGATGGGACACCATGTGATACAGGAATTACATTTTTTAATAGTAAGCCACCTTTTACGGTTAAGATGGATCTACAATTAAGGTGGATCTGCACTTAAGATGCCTCACAACTAAAAACAATTTAATTCGTGGATCAGCGATAAGGTGGCGCACTACTAAATTGAAAATAGATTCCAAATGCATGCACAATGGGTTAAGGTGGCTCGATACTAATAAAAATTCAACACTGATACACACATGGTGTCCTATCGCTCATGGTTTCATCAAATGCCTATCTTTATAATTTGATGTGACCAGTGTCAGACAAAAAAGAACAGCATATGCTTCTCTTCGTCAAGACTGCTAAGACACACGATGTCCTAACGCTCATGATGAAAAGAACTCTCTGATTTCAACATAGTTTCTAAGTTACTTTGATTGAAATACTACAAAGATTTTCAAATGTTACAAATTCCACCCAAGACTTTAGACTAGTTATTGTAGTGAACATAAACGTGCTGGCTAAGCTTGTGTTTTTTCCTTTCCAANCTAAAAACAATTTAATTCGTGGATCAGCGATAAGGTGGCGCACTACTAAATTGAAAATAGATTCCAAATGCATGCACAATGGGTTAAGGTGGCTCGATACTAATAAAAATTCAACACTGATACACACATGGTGTCCTATCGCTCATGGTTTCATCAAATGCCTATCTTTATAATTTGATGTGACCAGTGTCAGACAAAAAAGAACAGCATATGCTTCTCTTCGTCAAGACTGCTAAGACACACGATGTCCTAACGCTCATGATGAAAAGAACTCTCTGATTTCAACATAGTTTCTAAGTTACTTTGATTGAAATACTACAAAGATTTTCAAATGTTACAAATTCCACCCAAGACTTTAGACTAGTTATTGTAGTGAACATAAACGTGCTGGCTAAGCTTGTGTTTTTTCCTTTCCAATCTTTACGGTAAACTGTTCTTCCAAAGTAGATATTTCAGAATGTCAGTTTCAAAAGTAGAGCATGCCCAGTAAACAAACACTTTCTCGATCTCCTTTGTGATCCGTCTTCTTATGTTTTTACAAACCCATTGCTAACCATGGTCCTTTGCAGGCCCAAAGTCGACTTTCATATGATACAGAAGTCATTTTTGGCCCAAGTTCTCTTTGTTTTGCTTTTAATTTGGCGTGCAAAGGATCATGGTTAGCAATGGGTCTTTGAACATAAACAAATTTGACTAACTTCTCCCCCACCTTTGTCAGCTAAAACTCTTACTTAATGAAACGACAAAATAAATAATAACCATCAAATAAACCCATAACATTAATAAACCTACAAACTGCAAAATTAATAAATTTCCAAAATTTAGCGTTAAACATTACAAACACAAACAAACCAAGTCCTTGAATGTTTAATAATTCGGTCTTCAAAAGTGAAATCTATATACATACAAAATCGTATAGCAAGTTCGTTGTCCATTTTCTTGCGTAAAACTTTGTTAACAAATCCGTTTAATCTACCATACTCTGAAAGGGCAACGCGAGGAAGAATGAGACTCGACCGAAAATGGTGATGAGTTCAATGGCGAAGAGGAAGGGGTCAAGGGAGGGGTCATCCCAATTTTCCATAAGAGGGGACGACTGTCGCTTCAATACCTTTTTGGTATTGTTTTAGCATCAATCTATTGCAAGATCCCCCATGAACGTTTCTTGTTTTCTAGTTCTGCACTAATGGGTAGCGTACATGGGATTAGGCAATTAGAGAAGAAAACTATTTTCGGTTGGTTTTCCCCATCTTATTCCCATTTTGCAATTTCTCTCTGAAAGTGGATGACCTGAGCTATATGGCGCGGTTCCATAAATAGGACAAAGAAAAACACAAACACGCCATTATTTCTTTTGGCTTTGCTTTCTTTGCGCATGCGTCGGATTATTAAATATACTAGGATATTTTAAAACCTATGAGATCTCATATTATTAACTCAGGTTATCTATTTTAATAAGGCTTATCGACTAGTGTTACCCCTCCCCCCTTCAGCACATAGTCTCGATTCAGGCATTTCCCTTTATTACTCTCACTATACGACGCTCTCAGAATAATTTACTCTACAGAATGTTTTGGCACGGAACAGCTAAAACTGGCATCTGTACCAAATTCATCGGTGCTGGGACCACCGGTAAGGTAACCCAGCCACAGGCAAAAAATGACCCTCTAACCACAAATAACGGCCTTACTCCGGTAAAAGCCGCAGGATAAACGCTCTGCGGAAATAATTTTTGTGTTATGCGTACCAAATTTTATCGGTTCTGTGCCAAAAGTCTGTAGTGTAAAAAAGGGGGCTTTCGGCTTTGCAGTCATTATTAGACAATTACACAGACTTACTCTTTCCTTCACGCTATTGAGAAGAATTGCGTGCCTTTGCTGTATCGTCTGTCAGTCGATTTCTCTACCTCCAAATTGCGTTTATTGGTATTACTCTTTGTAACCGCAAGTCGAACAGCAGTTTCTCTTTGACCAACTAGTTTTGCAATACCCAAGACTTTTAACAAGTGTACATTGCTTTTCCCTGTCAACACATTTTTCTGTAATAAGAGAGAAACAGAAATAAATATTCTCCCAAAGATTTAGAATAAAAACGTATCTTTTAATGTTATTTATCTTATCAAACCGTAAGGAAGTAAGATAAAAATCTATAAAAAATTGATTCAAATTTAGAGTAAAAAACAGCTATTTGAACCAAAAGATTTTTGCCGGAATTTTTGGCCATATGTGGTTGTGCTGCAAATCGTGAATTTGTTAACAATCTAAAAAAAGCCATTGAAAACAGTATAAAACTGACCACGAAAATAATGTTACTTTAAAATCCAAGAAAAAGAAAGTAATCTCATTGCGAAAGGCGACGCAATTTCAAAACTGAATTGGGTAAAAATCGTGTCCAAACTCCAGCACAAATTGTTTGTGAATCATAATAACTACAGGTGAAATTAAAAGGTTAAACGTAGCTGAAAAGGAAGCAGCTAAGTAAGCAAGCAAGCAATATATCAATCTGTATTCTAAGACAATAGACAATAACGCTAAAGATGGCGGCTCCAAAGACTCTGTTGTATTTTGCTGCAAAGCATGATGGTAAAAAGCTCCCTGACGACATACAAATTCGGTCTGCCATTTCGAATAGCTAGCTTGTTTTCGAATCAACCTTGAATTCGAATGCAACATGCTTCGAAAGGAAACCTTTCCAAAGCAGAAAAAGTAAAGTTTTGATTCGAATTGAAAGATTCTCTTTCGAATTACAAAATTCTCCAGTTTGTTTGTTTGTTTGTTTGTTTGTTTTTGTTTGTTTACATTGATTACTTGTTCCGAACTTTACCACAGCTAGCTAGTCAAAACGGCAGACCAAAATTTGTATGTCGTTGGGTGGTCGTCAGGGAGCTTTTACCAGCATGCTTTGCGCGGCCGCCATCTTTAGCGTTATTGTCTATTGTTTTCCTCAAGAGTGTACAGTTCCCATGTAATATGAATAAATATGGAAAATAGGAATATTTTCTGCCTTACCTGTATGACATTTAACACGATTACAAGGTTGCTGACTTCTTGGTCTTCTTGGAAGTAAATGATTGCAATATTTGTCATGTGTAATTCTCATGTCAGTTTTGAAGATACACTTGATTGGTCGCTTTTTTAGGCCATCTTCACCGCATGATGCTGAACACTGTCAAAAGAATAGCAATTCTAGATATATATAGGAATTTAGGATTAGGGAAAAATCAAGGTTTTATGAGAAAAATGGGAGCAAAAACGATGACAGAAGATACCAAAAGCTTTTGTCATTAGACAAATTTTGAGTATAGAAGGTGAAACAAGATTTTATAGCAGAAACTACCTGAGTTTTGAAGATTTTTCCTATCGTTGACCATAACATATTAACACAAAAGTTGGGACTGAAGTTTAGAACAATATATGTTCAATGATAAGTGTTTGTTTCAGGTCGGTCACATAATCGATGAAGGGCAACAGTTGTTCGGTTTCCCATTACCAAAGCAACATAGGGCTCAAATCTTAAAAAAGGCGGTGTAAAATTATCTCTTTCTTTGAGTTGAATGGCTTGAAAGGAACTTGAGGTACTTTGCTGTAAGTCTGCCGCGGAAATTGTTTGATCTTGATTGTTTCCAAAATGGTGGCATTTATCATATTTGAGGCAGTGACGTCATCAAATTTCTAAATCGTAAACCAAAAGAGCGACAGATTCCTGCTTGCCACGATATTGTAGACTTTCATAAACTGTGGCTTTCTGCATAGATGGTATCATTTTTCCTCTATTGATTTAGGATTTACGAGGATTTTGGTTTTGTTTAAACTGTCCATGAATTCTTTAAATAAAAAGAAAACGCCGCCATTTTGAAAATAATCAAGATTTTAAAAAAATTTCCAGGGTAGAATTACAGGAAAGTACCCTGAGTTCGTTTTCGTGTAATTCAAAGGAAAAGTTTCAAATTCAAAATTGAGAAATTACGCCAAGGAGTCCTACTCAAATCGTACAAGTAATCAAAGTGTAGGCTGGTTATTTAGTTACAAAATGACGCTTAAATCACTTCTATCGGTAGTTCATTAATTTATGAACAGATTTTCAATGTACACTGATTGTAATCAATCGATCTTTGACGACAAAAGTTTCAAAACTTACGGCTTCCCAAGCTCCAATTTGCCAGTGCGTATCGCATCGTTTTGTAAAGCATTCTTTCGTTGCAGAAGGACGTTTTGCGGGATCACATTGATCGAAGGGAACATTTTTCTTTCCAAATGAACGGCATTCAAGTTTCTGCTTTGCGATTGCTTTGGACGCTGCGATGCAAGCGCCATCGCATTCACCAGATTCTTTGGAGATCCATACGCCGGTGTCTGAATAAAAAGAGATGCGATTCTTTAATTGAAGTTAGCTATTTGGCTCTTGTGAGAACCGCTTAGAATACCAAGAGCAGAGTTTAAGACAATAGCATACATTGATTTTGGTTGACATGCCGGCATAAAGCGATAAGCGATTGTAGGTAACGGGAAGTCTATGGGACAGTGAAGCCATGAATCAAAACAAAGCAGACGGCATGCACAAGATGCACTGAACCCCAAGTAGCTAACTTACTCGTTGTGCATGCGAAAAGGGACTGTGAAAAGAGAAAATGTAAATATATCGAAACAGGAAGGATAGATCTAAATAACTGCTGTTTATATTGTGTTTATCTGCTTCATTTGCTGGACAATAGGCAATACAATCTTGTAATTCAAGCGATTAATGCTCGGCTTCTTAACTAGAGCTGATAGTCAGTCAGTCAGTCAGTCAGTTATTTGTTTAAAGTGGGCTGTCAGGATTTTCTAGCTACTTAAAGCTAATTTAGGCCCACTATGCATGCCGCATCCAGGCATGGGACCCCTAGTTTAACGTCCCTTCCGAAGGACGGCGAAGTGAGTTGCGAGGTCAGTCCCCGGGTCAGGCCTCTGAGGTCACCCATCCGGAGTTTGACCTCACTCGACCGAGCTTAACTTCAGTCACCTGATGAAAACTGTATAAGCCGCTCGGCCACTCACACCACTAGTTTCTGGTAGAAAGTTTCTGGTTTGCTGGGAGTGTACAAGAGAATTTTTCGGGAGATGAGGATGTTAAGAAAAGTTCTAATTTCACATTAGGTATGCAGGGAAAAACGTTATGGTTTTAAAGTAGCATGTGAGGGAATTTTTTATTTAGAGGGATTATGAAAGGAAAATGCTGTAAATTAATAAGGGGAATGCAGGGCACAGCAGTTTGATGGGTCTGAAGGACACATTTTTGATATTACAGAGCATTGCTACATGTCAAACATGAATAAAAACAAGTTTTCTGTCTGGAAAAATTATAACGAACTCAGCTACATCTAGTTTGCTTTATCTGAATTCTGCTGCTTACTAAATAAAAACAAGATGTCATGCTACAGTAACAAGCATAGGTTCCAAATCTTTAAAAAGGTCGGTGTAAAATTCTGTGACATATTTCTTTGAATGGAATGGCTTCAAAGAAACTTTAGCTACTTTGTAATAATTCTACTGTTCGACTTTTCAGAAATCTTTAATATTTTCAGAATTAAAGTGCTTTTCTTCTTTTTTAAGAATTCAAGAACAATTTTGAAAAAAACTTAAAACCTCGTAATTTCTAAACTTTTGAGAAAACATCGAATAATTTTACAGAAAACATAGTTTATGAACGTCTACAATATGTTATCAAGCAAAAGTCTTTCACTCTTCTAGTTGCGATTTAGAAATTTCATGACGTCACATCCTCAAATGAGTTGAAATATGAAATACGCTGTGATTTCGAAAATATTCAAGATTTCTGAAAAGTCCATAGGTAGAGTTATAGCAAAGTAGCTAAAGTTTCTTTTAAGCCATTCGATTCAAAGAAATATGTCGCTGAATTTTACACCGACCTTCTTACGCTAATCTAAAGATTTGGAACCTATGCTACACTACAGTAACACATTAAAAAACTTACAAGGTGCAACAGGTTGATCATGCATGACAAGCTGAACTCGAGCAACGCCTTTTCCAGCGGCATTCTTAGCTTTGCAGCTGATTTGAACATCTCCGTCTGTGTTCTTGATTGTAAGAACTGCATAGATCCTACTAACGATCTTATTTCCTTTATTCAGAATGCTAACTCTTTCAGTCCATGAAATATCATCTGTTTGTTTGTCTACTTCGTGCATATCTCTTCGCCATTCTATCTTGGGTGTTGGGTAGCCTTCAGCTATGCACAGAACTTTGATCTCCTCACCTAGTAAAAATCAAAATAAGAAAATAGAGACTTTCCCAGACATAGTAGCCGACATAGCAAAAGGAACATTAAGAGTTTTCCACGTTTGACTGGTCATGGAAAATGGTGCACCCATCGAAAAGCAAATTTAGAAATCTTAGACTGATATTCTCTGAGAAATGTTGATTTCACAGAGTTTAAAGTGAAATGACGTAGTTAACGCTGGCCAGGGCCAAGTGGTAAAAATAGCCTCTTGTATTGATACTCTTGAACGTGCCGTTTTATTGTGTAGCTAATGATACAGCTAAAAAAGGAAAACTTTTCAAACGAAGTAGCAAAAGCAAATTTTGCGAATTTTTCAAACGCCTATGCATCATTTTGGGACACCCGGTATAGTTAAAAGCAGAAGCTCACAAACGTGTGAATCCTTTCAACAATCATGGCCAAAATACTTGAGACAAAGGATGAAATTTGCACCACTTCGGCCTCTGATTCCATGTCCCCGACCCCCCTGTTTCAATGTTGCTTGAATCAAACGCCACTATAACAATCGACCTTGGCAGTTTGAAGCAGACGGAAGGGGACTAAAAGGTCCTAACATGCATTTTCGTTTCAATATTTTAGTAAATATCAAAGCAACACTGAAATTAGAGTATGTACCAGCTTTTTTGGTCATGATTGAAGATGGTGTCAACAGTGGCAGACACTTTGCAAAGATCGGGTGGCGAAGCTATTGTTTCAGTTAAAAAGCATTGTTTATCTCCATTGTTGTCAAGCAAAAAGTCTCTGTTCTACCTAGGTCTCTGTCTCTGTCTCTGGTCTCTGTTCTACAAGGTCTGTCTCTGTTCCATTGGGGGGAGAGGGGGGGGGTGGTCAATAAATCTTATAATAAAGAGTAACAAACCTTTGAGTACGTCAAATTTGGAATCTTTATCACTGTAAACAGCAACATCCGAGTTGATACCATGCAGTGATAAATCTTCAGCAACTGGATCTTTTATAATCGCAGGTTCTGCATTCAAAATAAAACCGAAGTGAGTTTCGACAAGCTGAAAGAACGCTTTCAACAGTGGTTTTTGGGCTAAGGTTTCAAAACTTTAGTACACGTGTGTGTGTAGCAATTATTGCAAAACGAAGCATTATAATTTTTTTTGGAAAGCCTTTATTTATATTATCATTGATGATTGAAATATTCAGACAAGGATAAACTGGAGCAGCTTCTAAAATATTGAATAGAGGTATTTGTTCCGCTAGAGCAATTGGAAGTCCTTCAACGGCTGATTCAGAACAAAGTTCGGAAAACATTTCAGCCTCAAGATAACAAAAACTTAGAGAGAAGTGAAAGCAAGTCTAGTCCAAAGTGTATGATCTTCTGGAGGAGTAGAACCGGGCGAGTCATAAAAATATGCAGTCGTTTGAACGCCTGTAGCTCCGAAACCATTGTTCAGATTCCTATAAACTGATCAAACCTGTCTTGCTAATATATCAACTTAGATCAGAAAATTTAGTTTGTCAAAATCGGTTATATCGTTCTCAAATTACAAGCGATTTTATAAAAAGGCTTAAACTCCTTCAAACAGGCCTAAAATCCTTGATCAAATTCGCAAGCAAGCACGGTATGTTCTTTATCTACAAAACAATCTTAATCTTCACCGGTAACTGACCAATCATAATCTAGGAAAAAACTGAATCCATTGGGCTTTGCCCATGTGGGTTGGATCCCATCCTCGTCGCCAGTTTGTTGTATATTGAGACGAGGAGGACACGAAAGAACAGGCTCAAGTCACGCTAGAGAATCAACTAACAAAAGAACTTCTAAACGAGGCTATCACAACAGGAATTCACCATCCAAAACGAGGCTAATACATCACAGGTGCTCGATAAAATGTGATACCTACCAAGAACAATGATCTCAGAAGTAGCACTGTCAGATCCAAGTTCATTTTCAACCATGCAAGTGTAGTTACCAGCATCTTTAGATGAAACGTCTTTGAGTAGCAGAACTCTGTTTCCTTCAACCTAAACATAAATGAAAATGACAAAATAATGATACGATATCTAAGGGGCTGAACAAGGCGAAAGAAATCTTTGATCATCGATTCCTTGGTACAGAACTTGGAAGCGCAAGGCCGAAATTAAAGGGTTTGTGTATTAAAGGCTAAAACCTTGCATTTGCAAAGAGCAACAAATCTAAAAATGTCCCATTCAAATCGAAGTTGCACACGCGTCGTGAACAATGGATAGCCATAGAAACAATGCTGTGTCTTAGTGTTTTCTTTGTTCTATTTGTTGGCAAGCCTATTTAACATTGCACATTCCCTTAAAAATACTGTATACTTTTCGACAAAAGGAGCAATAGAAGAATCCTGTACTATAATTCAATACAAGCAGACAAGGGTAAAGTAATTTTTCGTGAATGGGCTACAACCACTGGAACATTTTTGCAAATACCGTAGAGGCAGATAGTCTTCCCAAAAATGCAATATTAAATTAGGGAAAGATAATGGAGTTTACTGACTTTCTGCAGACTGCCACTAAGAAACGAGGCAGGGAAGAAGAATGGTACAAAGGAATTTCTTGGGGAACACAAAATAATGGATTCTTATGAAGAATATTTACCACCGCATACCAGGAGTTGAGCCAGCGAACTTCAGACCTATTTTAAATGCCATTTTGAATGTAAGAAATCGAGACCATTTTGAAATTAGGTAGAGTATCATAACAGAAAATATTCTCTTCCACTAGACAAATCTTTCGATTTGAGTCCTCATTAGTAGACATGTTGTATGCAGCATAAATGTTTTAGTTATACCGGGTGAGTCAGAAAAAACGTGGGGTGTTTGCTAATTTTTATTGATGCAATTTAATTCGCAAATTCGTTTCTTTTAAAACTCATTGCTTAGGAAAAAGGCTAACTTAGATGTGAAAATTTATTTGGTTGAAATTAGTCATTCCGTTCCATAATTACGAGCGATTCTAATAAAATGGTGTTTCGCAAGATTACTAAAAAAGGCCTTCAATTAGATTCATATCAATGCACGCGTGACCTTCTAAACCATGACAAACATATTGCTTCTCTACCAAAAAATTGAAACAATGCATGCATTGTGTTGGAGCACAAAAGGAAAAACTAATGTTACTTATGTTGTATCCCTTGGGGACTAGTCATTCAAATTGTCATTGTTAGCAAGCTGAAAGTTCTTTTACTAGAGATACTTTTCACCAAAATGGCTATATCACAAAATCGCAAATAAATATGGAAAGAAATGACCGATTTCAACAAACTATATTTCTATAACTAATTCAATCTTTCTTCTGCAACATAAAACTTCAACACCCCCGATTTGACTTGTTTTTCACCAAAATATGGCTTGCTAAACACCCCACGTTTTTTCTGACTCACCCGGTATCTTTACAAATTTTTTAAATAAAAAATACCTGGTTACTTACCATGAGAGCTGGGTCAACTTCTTGTCTATTCTTATTCCACATAATCACTGGTTTTGGAATTCCCTTGACTTCACAAACAATCATCAAAACTGAATGATGTCGCACTCCAACTGATTGTCCAGCTAATGCTTTCAAAGTTGTTGTCATTGCCTTCAGGATCTGACCTCTGCCTTTTGTTATTCTTGGTGCCTCTGCAAAACGATTAAAAACTTTGATTAGATTCTCACATGTTATAAACTTGACTATAAAACATTTGTATATTGAGCCAAATGAACTGCTTCTTCATATAGCCACCTGATGTGGCTACCTCAAGGCTCCCGAAACTATTTAATTCTCGTTAAGTGTGAGATAAGAATTTGATTTTCAGACAGTCTGAAATTGCAGCGTGCCCACAAAGGACCCTGGTTGACAATGGCTCTGCAAAGTGAGCTAAGACACAAGGAGGGTTTTTACTCTGGCCGTTATCAAGGTTCAAGATGTCTAAATTTGAATATTGGCAATTTCCGGAGATCAAAAATGGCTTTGTTCCATCTGCGAAATATTTTCTGTTTATCAACAACGAAAAACATAATGAAACAATGAACAATGGAATAAATAAACAATGAAACATTTAAATACCTCCAACAATAAGATTAACAAATGCAGTATTAATTCCAGCCATATTCTCAGCAACACATCGATATGTCCCAGCATCCTCATCCGAAACTTTCTGAATATAAAGCTCGTCTCCTTCAGAGAAGTATTTCATGCCATCTACCTTGATCTCAACTCCTTCTTTGAACCATTTAATAAATGGCATGGGATTTCCCTTAACTGAGCACGTGATAGTCACATTTTTGTTCCTTGAAACCACGATTTTATGAGTTGAATCGACAGAGGGAGCACGTGCTCTGTGTAGTGATGATAATTTTGCAGATGGAGGCTCTGAAATGTAAGAAAGGGGGTGGTGAATTTCTTTGAACTTCCGCAGACCACTTATATCTTCATGGTTGGGAAAACAATAAAACTATTTCCTTCTTGTTAGCCTATGGTAGCTCTACAATTTCTGTCGTACTGTAGATCTATTCTACAATGGAACGATAACATGACAAAACTTCTTCCAGAGCGGGGGAACAATGGGTCACTTGATTTTTTGCTTCTAAACTTGAGGTAAAGTGGCCTTGGTTGTAAACATGCAGCTTTTTCAATGAATAAAATTGTTTTTGCTTATGATACGAATTGATTTTCTTCAACTAAACCATAATAGAAGTGAAATAAATGAATTTGTCAATGATCCATTTTCCCCGACTCTGACCCATTTGCCTCCACCTTATCCTTTGCAGCTTTCGCATTCTACAGGGTGTCCCAAAAAAAGTACTCCTGATTTAATAATCATCAAAATTTGATTACAGGCAGATTTTCAAATTTCTTGTTTTGGCAAGTAGATCAAAGACCAAATTATTTTGCCAGGCATAGCTAATCTTCTGATTGGTTTTAAAATCAGCGAATGTAGCCCCTTTTAAGGTTGCCCGGTTTTGAAAAATACTTCAAAAAGCACTGATGATTACCAGTTTTCGTACATTAAGCTTCTAGTTTTGGTCGTAAATGTCGGAAAAATACGCAAACTATCATTGGAGACTTGGGGGATAATGAAAAAATTCAAAATTGAAGCTCTGAGGTAAGATTTATAACGTTGCTTAAAGAGTATAGCTCAGAATAAGCTTTTTCAACCTGTCATTTTATACCCTTTTAAGTAATTAAAACAAACATTTTAACATCTTTAAATATATTGGATCATTGACAAAACAGATCAAAAGAAAATTTATGATAGGTGATAATTGAGTTTTGGTGATTTTTCAAACAGGAGTACATTTTTTGGGACACCCGGTATGAAAAAGAATCACATCTTTGCATTTCCAAAATGTGATTCTTTTTCATTATTTGACAGCTGACAGCATTTCCAAAACAAGACAATTTCAATCCAAACAAAGATATTTCGCCATATTTTCATCGAAAGCCTATTTTCGATGTTATCAAATAATATATTCGATGCTATTTTCGATGCTATCTAATCATTGGCCTTGATTCCAAAATAATTCTGTCTGTATTTGGTCGTCTTACCAGCAACATAAATCGTAATTCTTTCTTCGTCAGTTCCAGCTTTATTTCTAGCGGTACAAACATAAGTTCCTGAATCAGCCGGGCTGACGTCATCAATCTGTAAGCTTCGATCAGGCGTCAAACGAACACGCGTGTCGATCTCGTGGAATGCATCCACACGCTTCCATTGAATCGTGGGCTGTGGTATTCCCTTTGCTGGACATGTGACCACCACTCTGACGCCACGAAGAAGAGTTATTGAGCCACCGACTGTTGTTTGAATGTATTTGCTTTTGGCGTTGATCGTAGTTCTGTTTTCGCGTACACCAACAATTCTTGGAGGGTCTGAAAAGTAACAACATTAAATCAACATTTTTTATTTTCAAAGAAAAATCATTTTCAATTCAAAGGATACGGTAGATTGAGGAGAACTGTGTAATTTCTAATGGGTTACGCAAAAAAGATACAAAGTTTGAGGAGAAATCTCCAACATCTGCTAAAGGAACTGATTTAAAAAGTTGCGTTAGGACCTAAGACAAATATTGCATATAACAGTAGTGATAAATATCGGTTCTGTTTGTTGTTTTAACTAAAGTACATGATTTTGAAGCATGCTTTGGAATTGAGAAAACTGACTTTAAATATNTGTTTTCGCGTACACCAACAATTCTTGGAGGGTCTGAAAAGTAACAACATTAAATCAACATTTTTTATTTTCAAAGAAAAGTCATTTTCAATTCAAAGGATACGGTAGATTGAGGAGAACTGTGTAATTTCTAATGGGTTACGCAAAAAAGATACAAAGTTTGAGGAGAAATCTCCAACATCTGCTAAAGGAACTGATTTAAAAAGTTGCGTTAGGACCTAAGACAAATATTGCATATAACAGTAGTGATAAATATCGGTTCTGTAAGTTGTTGTTTTAACTAAAGTACATGATTTTGAAGCATGCTTTGGAATTGAGAAAACTGACTTTAAATATAATTTTTTCTATCGAAACTTCCTTCAATTCTGATGTTTCAAGAAAGCTCGATTATTATCATTGAAGAATCGATTCTTCGTCTAAAATTGTAAAATGAAGCCACGTCATATACTTACAAACCTCTCCTCTTAACAATACAGTAACATCATTGAATCAACAACTAATCTCTCAGCTTACTTGTTTCTGACAAAATTTGCATAAAGAACATTTGAACATCGGTAGCGGAACTTTTTGGTGTCTCTTCCCCAAAGCATCATACAAGACTACTAAAAAAATACTCTTGGGATCTTCAGTGATTTCTGTTTAATTAAGAAGATATCTTTACTACGAGAGTAGGAAATGTTTGTCCGTCAATTTCTCTCCTTCGTTAAATTTTATAATTGAAGCTTGGTAGAATATTTTCGGAGCATAGGAATCAAATCTTTAAAAACCATTGCACGACTGATTGATGCATCTTTCGTTTGAGTTAATGGCTTCAAAGGAACTTAAAGTACTTTGGTAAAGTTTTCATTGGCAATCTTTGATATCTTGATTCTTTTCAGAATTACAGCGTCTTCTGTGTTTCAAACAGTTTTCCAGTTGTGACGTCATCAAATTGCTATATCGTGAACCAGAAAAGCTACGGATTTCTGCTTACCGCCAAATTATAGACCTTTATAAACTATGGTTTTCTTGAAGATTGTACCGTTTCTCCTCTATTAATAGACNGAAGCTTGGTAGAATATTTTCGGAGCATAGGAATCAAATCTTTAAAAACCATTGCACGACTGATTGGTGCATCTTTCGTTTGAGTTAATGGCTTCAAAGGAACTTAAAGTACTTTGGTAAAGTTTTCATTGGCAATTTTTGATATCTTGATTCTTTTCAGAATTACAGCGTCTTCTGTGTTTCAAACAGTTTTCCAGTTGTGACGTCATCAAATTGCTATATCGTGAACCAGAAAAGCTACGGATTTCTGCTTACCGCCAAATTATAGACCTTTATAAACTATGGTTTTCTTGAAGATTGTACCGTTTCTCCTCTATTAATAGACTATTTTGACATTTAGAAAAAGGGTCTGGGGAGAGCAATATTTTTCTGGTAAATGGCGGACACAAATCTGGTAAATGGCTACCACAGCGCTTTAACGAATGATAAAATGAACTCGTATTGTGCAGCTCAATTTATCATTCGTTAAAGCCCCGTGGCAGCCATTTACCAGAAAAATATTGCTCTCCTCAGACCCTTTTCTAAATGTCAAAATGGTCTATTTAGGATTTACAATGATTTAAATTTCTTCAATGCTTTGCGTGAATTCTTTCATTAAACAGAAAAACACAATAATTCTGAAAGTTATCAAGATATCAAAGATTGCCAATGAAAACTTATAACGAAGTACCTGACGTTCCTTTCAAGCCATTAAACGAAACGAAAGACGAATCAACCAATCGTGCAATATCTTTTAAAGATTTGATTCCTATGCCTATTTTCAGTAACTTTGGCGGAAAAAAAGAAAAAATTAAATTCTAGCATAACGTCGAAGGAGAACCAAATATCTTACCGACGACGATTAACCTCATGGATGCTTTCTTCGCTCCAAATTTATTCTTAGCTACACACATGAAATCGCCATCATCAACAGCAGAGACTGAACGAATATCAAGCAGACCATTAATCAATGATCTATAACGAGTTGTAGAGTCAACAAGGTAGCCGTCTTTGTACCACTTCACATGAGGCATTGGAATACCATGTGCAAAGCATTGTACCACCACAGATGCCTTTGTTGTGACAACTGCTTTGCCTCCCATTGGAATAGTGACTGCTTCTTCATTGATTGCAGAGATTTCGCTGTTTTGCGTCGTCATTGACTGAATTTTGGGAATAAGACCTGAAGAGAACAAAAAGATACCGGGTAAGTAAAAAACCTTGACAAGTTCGCCAATTCATTCTGTGATAACTTTGGGTATTTTGTTTGTAGAAAGCTAATTGCATAGCAGGAAGAAATCGAAATATGTTTTCCTACAAAGAAACGAGTAAGACTTGCATTGTCTTTGGACAACAAGGACAGAACTGTTTTATGTTCTGAAGCAAAACGTCAAGTAAACATGACCAAATTGCTGCTACAAAATAGCTCCTAACAATGGAAAGAAATAGCCATTGGTAGCAACTAAATTTTCATATTTAAGTGCATCTTTCTTCTAAATGGTAAAGTTTGTGTCAATCTGACAATTTCCTCAACATTGATCGCTGGATATCAGCACAGAAGTAAAAACTTGATTCGGTTGTAAGTGTTCATATTTTGGCGAGAAACCATAAAACATACAATTAATTAACAAAAAGGTTGACTACATAACTTCACTTCTTAACAATTTGTTGAATAATAATATATTCTCTCCGCAGATCCAACTGAAGAAAGAAGCAACTGACATACTGACCTACTGTAACATACGTAGAAGCTGAGTGTTTTCCAAGAATATTCTCAGCTACACATGTATACTTCCCGGAATCCTTCAATCTCAGCTTGTTGATGATGTATACTTCCGCTGCACTTCCGCTTTTCATTTTAGTCTCATGTATCAGTTTGCCATCGAAGTACCATTTCACATCTGGTCTTGGTGTCCCACTGATTGGGCACATGATCGTTACCATGACACCAGCAGGTGCCTCTAAGCTTCCACCAATAACGATGGAAACGTCGCTTGTTCCCATGTATGATGTCACATTCTCTTTGACGGGCGTTATCATTGGTTTTAATGACTCTAAGAATGCAAGAAAATGCATGATTATGAGAAACTATTACATACCCATTTTACGACCAATGTTTCGGCCGACATATGTGCGGCTTACGAATAGTAAGATTAGAAACTAGAATCTGGCCTCATATTAATGTTTCTTCTAATTCTGCAAGTCAAATTTCCTTGGCTGCTCATTCATTCTTGGCAATTTAGTTCCTCCATACTCTCAGATAGCTTAAAATACTCTTCTGTTTGTTTATTGACGAGCACGGACGCATAGGTAATAAATGGTGTCGACAATATAAACAAGCAGAAGTTTCTTTCATAAAGAATTTACTTCTGAACTTCAGACGAAACGTTGCATTTAAGGATCTCATAAGGGAATGCAACTTTGGTTAAGAGATATTTTCACTCGAAGCAAACTTGGAGAACTTCGTGATCAGCAGAGCGGACACCAAGTTTATTGAAATTTTAGGACTTATAAATAGGGCTTCTTACAAATAGATGTATAAATAGCCAAACCAATTCTTGCTCAATAACTTAATCAAAATTTCATCAGCATCATTCATCAAATTAGCAATTATATCAGGTCCTAGCATTTGGATCGAACATCTTAAATTTACAAATTAACGATGTATGCTGATAATAAAAAACAATATGAAACTCGGAGAGATAAGTACAAATTTTGTATCCACTTAGTGTCTATTCTCTGATTATTTGCTATGCCTATACGGTACTGAGCAATGGCCTGAATCAATAAAGACACTTGCGATGTAAAAGTATACAAAGACGTTTTACCTGCTACTGCAAAGCAGTCATATCAGGCTCCACTATGGCGGGAACAGAAATGTTACACTTAGAAAATCATCATATTTACTAAATAAAACTAAAAGAAAGAAAGGCAGGCCTTCCCTGTGTAGACACACAAGCACACTTGAAAAGATATTGTATTATTTACCTGCAACCGCGACTTTAGTTATAGCGAAATCACTGCCAAAGATATTTGATGCGATACACTTATACAACCCAATGAATGATGTACCAACGTTAGATATCTTCAGAGTGCTTCCCCCGTTCAATCTAACAATGCCTTCGTCTTCCATATCAACATCAGGGGGACCAGCCCACATGATTGTTTCCTTTGGTTCTGCTTTGACTGGACATTGGATAAAGAGATCGGCTCCATACAACACAACAACATTCTGGCCTATTGTCACATCTGCTTTGAGTGTTTGAGTAAGATCAACTGATCCTGCAGCTATGGCGATCTTTGGTGGAGAAGGATCTGCAAAGATAAAAAGGTTGCAAAGGACCACGGATGAAACTAAGGGATCTGGTGCCTCTAGAGTAGTCTTCTTATCTAACTGTTCGTTGAGGCAGCCAGCCGAGACACTTATGTATCATCAATCAGAGAGCAGCATTTGCAGTCGAGAGTAGGTCGAGAGCCAGCGCGAATAGCAATCAAATAACGCGCTCTGGTTGGTTGACCAAGTTGCCATGATAACAATGCCGACAGATGTCGACTTTCGCAGCTTCGAGCAGATTTACCGGATCTAATTTGCCTCTAAACAGGAAGATTATTGCAGAAAATTTCAAGTATTTAAACTTTTTGGATCGAAATAAAGATTCTTCTAAGTACTGCTGACTAGTTTGCTCATGTTCAAGTCCCGGAACTTCGAATTTTAAAGCGTTTTAGCATCGGTGTTTTCGATGAAATAGCTTAGGCCATGTAGGTGGTCGTCTCAACTGACAGTTAGATCATGAGTCGTAGTTGTAGCGGTATATCAGTTCCGGCAAGAAGCGAAACTACGACGATGTATAAGTCTACCTCTAGAGTACAACTGAAGCCCTTGTCATACAGAACTAGCGAATAAATTTGATTTAAANAGGGATAAAACGTGCTAAAGCATGTACAAGTCATTGCTATTTAGGCGGAAATATGACGAAAATTTGGTCGTGATTTCATGCCGTTTTTGAAGGTTTCCTGGAGGTGCTTTCTTGAGAAAATCCCTCCTAATTTCAGAAGGGAGTGGCCGAATTCAGTCTGGTAAAATTTAGAATTTATTTGAACATGTCCACTATTAAACAATATATTTACCAATATTATTGCCTCGATATCCAGGTAGCAGTGGCCTTTCAAACGGGGAGTGTTTTTTCTGACTCACCCGGTAGTAAACTGTAGTTCTTACCTAAAAGTTCTACATCAGAAGATGCATTGAATACACCAGCAGAATTCCTTGCAACGCATTTGTAATTGCCTCTAGCAGCCAAAGTTGCTTTTTTGATTGTCAAGACACCGTGGAAGAAATCCAATTTCAGCTCTGGGCTCGGTGATAGCAACAGGTCATCTTTATAAAAGTTGATTTCTGGTGCAGGAATGCCAATTGCTGGGCATCTACAAAGAAGGTTGGTTTCAAAAATTATTTGAAGAGTGCAGTGCCGAATTTAAACAAACAGATTTGACCACACATGTTTCCAGGAAGTTGGAATAACGTTTTACAAGCTTGAATGAATACTTTTAGAAAGTAAGCAGAGAATATTTTTGCCTAAGCAGAGAATCGCACGACATTTTCCTCTCCACTGCATACTTTGTGAAAGAGCTGCAGTCAACATTGACACAAAATAAAGACGACATCCACTTGCTATTGATTTTATGACGTCAGTGGCGGACACTTTGCTAAATATTGGGGGAGGGCGAAGCTACTTTTTCAGTTAAAAAGCATTGTTTATCTCCATCGTTTCAATCAAAAGGTCTTTGTTCTACCCAACATTGGGGGCCGACTGCACCCCTCAACCCCCCTTATGTCCGCCATTGGATGACTTCCCGAGCTTTTAAGCAAATACATAAAACGAAAGGCTACTCACTTGATAGTTACTTCTGTACCAACGAGCGTTTGCAGGTCATCCCCAATGTTAATACCAATAGTATCTATTCCTGTTACGGCAGAGACGACTTCCTTCTTTTCTTTCTTTTCTGGATCTCGAGGAATCACCGGTTCTTTTCGATCTGCAGAAACAAGAGAATAATTCCATTAAAACATCAAAATCTTCCATGAAAATTAATTTCCGTCTATTCCTTCTCTTCTACGCCTTGAATAACATATTTGGGTTTTTTATGGCAAATATTCAATCCTAGCCATGAGTTCTATTGAATTAAATGGAAGAATACGAAGTATAAATTTGGTATTTAATGACGGACAATGCCTTACAGATCAATAACTTGCAGAATAAGAACGCGAAGCAGGCAAACCCAAGTTCCTTTATTTTGCATTTAAACTTTGAATTCTGCAAAAGGGAGGCAAAACAAGCGACGGTTACTTGTCTTATACTTTCCAAGTGCCAGCAAGAGAAATTTAGCATTAAATACGGTCTACTGAATACGATGAAAATATAACTTTATCCATAAAAAGCAGTAAAAATTCGACAAAAAATGCGAAAAGTACTTACTCATAACATTAACAACACTCCTCATAGCTTGCGTGCCAAAAACATTCGTCACTTCACATGTGTATTCCCCATTATCACTTACGTCCGCTGCATTAAGCACCAGTTTCTCAATATTCCTTGCAACAACGACATCACCTTTCTTCCACACAATCTCCGGTTTTGGATCACCAGCTACCGGGCAATTAAGTTCCATCTTCATACCCGAAAGGATACTGTAGTTTTGTCCGATAGAGCCGGTTTTATTCTCTTCTTTGATCATAGGAGGCAGCATAACATCCGGTATATAATCTAGGCTAGGCTGTTTAGGACTAGGTAATTGGGCAGACAGTTCAATTTCTGCAATCTTTGGGATGGCAATAGCTGCACGGACAGGCTCTGTTGGTGAAAAACAGATAAAGTTTGTAAGCAAATCAACCAACGCTAAATTGATGAGCCGGTTTTTTTCATGCATTGTGCAAAGGAAAGGTAGTACTTCCTATAATACAAGCAATCTAGGCACTGGAAAGAGAGAAGACTTAGCTAAGAGAGACAAGGACAAGATGGTTGATGGAAAGCATGAAGGCTGGCAGGTTATAACTAGCTGGGAAGAAGTGCCAGGAAGATTATTGCAGAGAACCGAAGTTCTAGAGATGAATGAGTTAGAATGAGAGTTCCGGAGGTGAAACGCAGTATTTGTGCTGGATAAGACTAGATCTGTTCGGATGACTTGCTCTCAGAGGCTCAGGTATGATGCTCTTGAGCTTTATAGTCATTAAAAAAGGCACTTCCACAATTGCACATCCAGTTTGTTGTGATGAGCAAACAGAAAATTGTTCGTCTTGTTCCATATCAAACACTCAGAAATTGCAGCAGAGTTTACTTTCCATCAATGATTCATATATAATTGCTTGTATACGCAGTGTGTTAAAATATTGAAACTTTTATCGTTTGATTGAATAAAAACTTGTTTCATTCGACCCTCGACTTGGTGTGAAAATATCATCATCCTAAGCCGAAAGTGACGAGCCCAGACATTAGAGTGCCTATAAATTTGCATTTTTGCATTCAGCGAACACATATTTTATCAAATTTCTTGAAATGAATGGACGCTTTAGCCTTCAACAAGCTTAAATACACTAAATGCAATACATATTTTTGTAACAGATAAGCGTAATACTCGAGTCCAGTTTAATCGACCCTGAACTTTGGGTTCAAAGAGTCTATCTATTTGAAGATTTTTCCAGAGCTTTTTAGTAAATGTATTTCAATTTTGACCGAGGGTTTTACCTTTCTTTATCGATAAATTTCTAAAGTCTGAACAGTACACCAATTCACAGTTCTGGGAAAGCGATGGCGCGCATTTGATCTATGTTTGCGTACGCGTTTTTGGAAGCAAAATGACATTAGCAATTATTGCAATACAATATCTTTCTCCCAAAACTGCACACGCACTAGACTACATTTAGCGCGAAATTTTCGCGCAGAGACAATTTCTGAAATAGTGGACTGGTTTATTAATCGAACGATGATTTCATTCCCTAAGTAGAACACAAGGACTTACTGTAAACTCCAACGGTTATCTCCTCCAAAGCTTTCTTTCCAACGCCATTAGCTACTTCGCATGCATAAGTTGCCTTGTCCTCTTCTCTTACGTATGGCAGTCGCAAGATGGATCCAGAACCCTTGATAATAACGTCATCATTTTCAGTCAACTCCACGCCGTTTCGATACCATTTAATTTGTGGTATTGGAATAGCAACATGGGGGCAACTAATATCAAGTTGACTCCCCCACTTCACTCTGACATTGCCTCCAATATCAATTTGGAGTTTTTCTTCAGTTGAAACCTTGTCTTTCTTTGTTGCTTGGATTTTCGGCTCAACAGGATCTAGAAAGACAGGAAAATTAACATTAGGTTTGTACATAAACTTTTTGAATTCCTATCAATAATGATTCCATATCGTTAATACTTTTGGTCAAACAACAGAACATGGCTTTTTGAAGAAATAGCTACGTATTAAATGCGTCGAATTCTTCTACCGGGTGTCCCAAAAAAGGGTACTCCTGTTTGAAAAATCACTAAAATTTGATTACATGGCCGATCTTTAAATTTCTTTTTTTGGCAAGTAGACCAAAGACCAAATTATTTCCCCATGCATAGCTGATCTTGTGGTTGGTTTTAAAGTTAGCAAATTCAGCTCTTTTTAGGGCTGCCTGGTTTTAAAGCATACTGCAAAAAGCACTGATGATTACCAGATTAATTTCTGTTTGTATCTTATGCTTCTAGTTTTGGTCATAAATGTCAGAAAGAAACGCAAACTACCACTGTTGACTTGAAGGATAATGAAAAATCTCAGAATAATGGCTCTTAGGCAACATTTACGATGTTGCTTAAAGAGTATAGCTCAGAATAAGCAAACATTTTATCATCTTTAAATATATTTGGATCATTGACAAAAGAGATCAAAAATAAGATTTTATGATAGGTTTGATAATCGAGTTTTGGTGATTTTTTAAACGGGAGTATTTTTTTATGGGACACCCGGGTATTTGTATCAGAACGCAGTCAATTCCTTGATATTTACTACACATGTGTGCACAAACTTGTGCTCAAACAGACTATTTTAAAAGAGGGTTTTATGCGATCATATTTTGCATTTACTAGACTGTCTAAAAAAGATTCTCTATGAGTTGGGAAAATCTAAAGAGAGGAGTAACGACAAAGCAGACGACACATACAGTGTCCTTCAAATTTGGATTTTGTGATAACCAAAAAGAACATAACATATCTAGGGTTGCTAGAAATGGTCATGTGCAAAACAAGTGCCGTGAAATGCGTCTATCAGTTATTTTGCTTCTCTAAAGTCATGAAGTCCTTTTAAACCAACAATATTGCCTTCCGTGCGCTCCCTGGTAAAACTTCTTGAGATATGTGGTCATTAATTACTCCTAATTGTGTTTCCTGGTACAAAAGTAAAGTTGAAGTCCATTTCATGCCAAAATTCAATTTATAAGGTTCAGGCCTTATTAAAAATATTTGGTAAAATTCTGTGTTAAATAAACTAAAATGCCAAGATTGAAAACACTAAACGTATCGGGCATAACCCTTCTTCATAGCCCTTCATCTACTGATGAAGGGTTATGCCTGATACGTTTAGTGTTTGCAATCTTGGCATTTTAGTTTATTTAACACAGAATTTTATGTATGTTTGCTGAAACTATTGCCACACGTCGCTCACAACATTTATTATTACATTAAAAATATTTGGTGCCTGCAAGCAAATGGTTGGGGAAAATGTGCCTGCAGTCAAATTACTCTCCGGTACAGTAAAGATGCCAGCAACTAGTGTGTAATGATATTTTATGCCTGCGAGCGGGGCTCGTGGGCTCGCACACAGTAATGAGGCCTAATAAGGTTAAGTACAGAGCTGGTTTTGAAGCAACCTGATTTTGACATCAACGCTTGAACAACGATGTTTCAAACCTTTCAAAGAGGAGTTTAATGCTTGGTCCTAAGTAGCAAACATGTATATTACTTACCCACAAAACGTATAAAAGATACCATGGAACTAGATCCAAGGAACGTATCTGCTTTGCATGTGAACTCATAATCCCCTTGTTGTTGTTTCATTATCGTCAACGTATTCCCTTGCATTTTATAATTCCCATTTGATTTCAACTCTTTCCCATTCAACATCCAAGTTATTTTTGGTATAACTGAACCTACAGTTGGGCATTCGATGGTCAGTTGCTTGCCAGAGAGGATCTCACCAGCCATGCCGATCTTCATATTGACTTTCTTCGATTCTGTTCGTGATCGCAGATCAAGTTTTACCAGTACTTCGGGCTCTGGTATCAAATCAGCCGGAGGAACTAGAAATAGAAGGTTAAAGTGTTACACAATTGAAGAGTCTTCCGGTAATAAAAATCTGAGAATTCCTTCGAAAGGACAAACGACGATAAATCACAATGAACGCTTTTCATCAGACACCGTTCACAATATGTACCTTCTGATAATAACCAGAAGATGATAGGTGAATTCATACTCAGCTGTGCGTGTTTTGAAATAAGCCAATGGGACACATACTAGCTAAATTGTCCTGTTGTTTCGAATGCAAATCAGAGCCAGTTTCATGTAACCTTTAAAGGTTTCACTTACTAGACCAGCAATCTAATGGGTTACTCTACAGGGCCTCATTTAATCCTGGGAAGACGGAGCCTGGTTTCCTGGTATTTTGGGAACGAAATAATTTTTTGAATTTTTGATTCCTTTTCTTTAAAGTGTTTAGTCCGCAAGGAAAAACGAACTCAAAACATAAAAGCGTCTCAAACGTTTCCATAAAGTCTTCACAAAGTTTAGAACATGCTTATCAAAAAATCACGATGAATACTTCTTCTTATATCCGATACACAAATCCGATTCAATTCGGAATTCCGAAAGAAGGAAAAAGAAAGAAAGAAAAATAACATACCAGCAACATTAACAACAGTTGACATCTTATCTTTTCCATACTTATTCTCTGCGACACATGTATACTTGGCTGCATCCTCAAAATTAACGAATTTCAATATCAGTTCTCCATTTTGACCAAAACTCATTTTCTCCCCATCTTGCTTCACTTCAACTGCATCTTTGTACCAAGTTATCTTGGGCTTTGGCTTTCCTTTTGAGGGACAACTTACAGTCAATGAGTTCCCATTTAATGTTGTCACATTTGTTCCAACAGTCATTCGGATATCAGTTCCATTTGGATGAACCTCTATTATCTCCTCTCCTTCAGGTGCAACAACAACTGCATTGTTCCTGTCTGTAAAGATAAAAAGGGAAAATAAGCAACACAGTCAGTGGGTTTAGCGACATCTTTGCAAAAAACTAACGAGATTGAATAATAGCAACGCAATGTCAACACAGTTTCTTCTTTTTTTTATTTTCTATTTCTTAGTATATAGCTAGTCTGGTAGCCTGCGTGCAGACTCCAACCTCCATGATTTCCTCCTTCGTGGAGGTTGGAGTCTGCACGCAGGCTACTAGTCTGGCCGAAGGACCCACAATGATATCATGTGGACTTACCAGTGCTGTTTTGTAGTTTTGTAGAAGAGATGGAGAATTCCGACCGAGGTTTTCATGGAATATTCTTGAGAGAACAGTTTTGTAATACAAGGTACTGTTTTGGTCGGCAATCAAACGAATTTATCAAAGAAACAGCTTAAAACTCAGATTGAGCTCAAAGCTCACACTTACCAACAAACTTGAGCAGTGATGAGACAGTATCGACACCTCTGTTGTTGATCACGGTACATGAGAATTTCCCAGTGTCTTCTTCCGTCGCTTTCTTTATAAGCAAACTTCCATTATTAAATATCGTTATTCGGTCACTTGCAGTCAAATCTTCTCCATCTTTTGTCCACATGATTCTCGGCTTTGGAGTACCCTTAGCCTCGCAATCAATCATGATGTCACGACCTGACCTCGATTTCAAGCTGTCGCCGATATTGATGGTGATAGGCAATTTTTGCAGTCTCCTCAATTTATTTAGACGTTTCAACTTCTTCAATTTCAAAATGTCTTCCAATTTGACTGATTTTCCAGTTGATTTACCCCTCGACTTGTCTGATGAAGTTCCCAATTTATCTGATGTCTTACCAGACTCCCCTACTACATCATCCGATTTTTCTGTATTTGCACTTGTCTCTTTACCAGTTGATTTTCCTAACGATTTATCTGATGACCCTCCAAATTTTTCTGATGGCTTACTCAACTTGTCTCCTAAATCATCCGCTTTTCCTCCAACTTTCCCAGCACTTGCAGTTGCTCCATCGGACTCCTTACCAGCTGACTTGTCCACTGACTTGTCTGACGATTCTCCTGACTTATCTGATGTCTCACCCGACATGTCTCCTGAAGCTTTTGCTTTTTCTGCAATTTCATCAGCGCTTGAATCTGCCTTTGATGATGATCCATCGGACTTGTACGATGCTCCATTGGACGATTTAACAGACGATATATCCAACCATTTTCCGGACTTCTTGTCGGATAAGCCGTCTGAGTCTTCAAAATCGTCATCAAGGAGATACTTCACGACTTTCTTGTTCGATTTTGCAATGCTTGGTGTAATGCTCACTGAAAAGGAAAGAAGGTTCATAAAGCAATCCACGTTAGAAGCAAAGCTGTCAACAAACTGAATTGTAGCTCTTTAGAGAGCAAAATCACGTAAATCCTAGATTAGATTTAGATCTAATTATAATTCTCAATAAAGAACTAAAGAAAGCACCTGAATCTCCATAATAATTAAATATGCTTTGAAATCGTTTCAGATTTGATGTGCAGCGCAAATGAAAGCATCATGTCGTTACAAACCTAACCAAGCAAATTAGTCAATCATGTATCAAGGGTAGAGCATTATCTAAAGATGAGAGTTATGTCTAAACAGTGGTGGTACCGAAACAACGATATGAAAGAAATGATTGTTTTTATGTAGTAATATCACAGTATTCATTTGGAACGTTGATCTCAATGATGTTACTTGCTATACTGATGAAGATTTTCGCTTCACAGGGTAGTTTTCCAGTTGTGAAAACAATCAGCACTTAGTCTTGAGAAGTTGTTAGGAGAAGTTGTTTATTCAGCAAGACTATTACATGCTGCATGTTATAGGTCTTAAACATACCAGTCAGTTCATCTGCAAATAGATTAATCAGTTTATCTTCAATAAATCATTAGATACAGTACGTCTTATTCAGTTACTCTCCAGTGGCAAATAGAAGGGGTGGTCTTAATAATTGAGGGTGAGAACACATTTGAAAACTCAATAAGCAAAGGGGGTTTCAATGAAAGTATTATTTTTAGCAGCTTTTAATTAATTTCGACTAAGTCCTAATAGGGCTTAAAGGAAATTTATTAATCGGGGGGACGTCTATTTGGCACTGGAGAGTACTCCGTTACTCATTCTGTCAATCAATCAACCATTCAATCAATAAATAAATAAATTAATCAATCAATCAATCAATCAATCAGCCACTAAATCAATATTGATCATTTCATCAATCAACAAGTCAAATAAGAATAATCAACTCACTCATGATCATGATCGTCGTTGATGCTTCATCCCTTCCTTTGATATTCTCAGCTACACACTTATAAACACCTTGTAGTGATGCATCCAATTTTGGAATCAACAAATCACTGTTCTCTTGTATTTTAGAATAGAACCCATTAGATGTGATTTCAGCTCCATTGTGGAACCAGCTCATTCGAGGCTTCGGGTTGCCAGTGTTAACAGCGCATTTGATTTCGACTGTCAAATCTCTCACAGCAAATAATCGATCTCCGATTGTCACATATTTCGCCTTTGTCACATCTGCACCATGGACATCTTTGTCACTTTTGGCAATAACAGGTTTTGTTGGTACTGTTGTAAAGTAAATGAAAATATAGTTAAAATCATTTTCGATACTCTTACTCGCAAAAATAAACTGAAATATACGACAAATAAATTCAACTTCAAGCATAGAAGCAAAAATTTTCATTTAAGTTCCTAAAATCGTGAGATCGTCTACCTATAGACCTTTTAGCTATAATACAAAAGAGTCTGGATCGAGCGATATTTTTATACATGTCTATACGAAAGGTTCGATTGAGTGGCGTTACAGCTTCTATCATTGTTGTGCACATTCGAAAATTCGACCAAATATATCAAAATATCGTTCGATTCAGATTCTTTTTAGAATAGCTAAAAGGCCTATTGATCGGGGTATTTAGAAATATTTATTTTATATGCGTATCGATTCATTTAGGCATTAGCAAGAAGATGTGAACTAAGAAGCTTCCAGCAGAATTTCTTTGCTTCAGAAAATGAACAGGACAGTGAGGCTACCGTCAATAAGTTAATAATATGTTTGAATCTCGAAATACTTAACATGCTCCTGATAGAAGACTACGTCTGGAAAACATTCTAGAATCAGCTCTCTCGGACTAGAAACTTTCATACCCTCAGGGTCAGTCATCTGCTATCTGTTAACCTTAACCTTACAATTTCTTACAAGCTGGACGAGGCTACGAGAGCAAATGTCACTACACTTAAAATGTTTTTGCATGTGACAATAGGACCTTTTAGTGACTGTACAAAAATTCTGAATCGAGCCATATTTTTATAGATTTTTATACGAAATGTTTGATTGAGTGGTGTTATAGCTTCTATCACTGTTGTGTACATTCGAAAATTCTTCATATTTCTACAAAAATGTCTAAAAATATCGTTCGACCAAAAATTATTTGTACAATAACTAAAAGGCCTATTCTCTGAAAATTTGGAAGGAAATAATAGTTTGCTTAAAAAGTTTACCAATAACGGTTAAATGAGTGCTTGAGTTGGAAGTTCCAAGATTGGTTTTCGCAAAACAAGAATATGTTCCACTGTCATCTTTCCTGACATCGGTCAACAAAAGTTGCTCCCCTTCCACTGAAATGCCAGGTCCAGTTCGAATCTGCTTGCTTCCTTTCATCCATGTAATAATAGGACGAGATGAAGAACGGACTCGACAAGTGATAAAAATATTGTGTCCCTGTGTTACAGTCATGTTGTGACCAATCAGAACATGGAGATCTTCATCATTGCTGAATGAAACTAATTTGCTCATTTTGCTCGATGCTTTCAGGATGTTGGTGTGGGGTGCTGCAAAAAGATGAAAATATGTTGATAATGTGTCATATGTCATACTAGCAAAATAAACTTGCAATACAATTTCTCACTCTCTCGAATAAATAGCTTAAAGTAATAGGAGATAATAATCATTTACGGAAACAGTTTAAACTTGATATGACAACATGCAGTATGTGATCGAAAGACATATAGAATTTTGCCACATTTACGAAAATTATCGACGAGATTTATATCAACGAAAAAGTTTTGGAAGCCATTACACATGAGTCAAATTTTGTGGCCAACATGTGTGTATCATGTTCAATACACTCGAGCATACAAACCCATTCAACATTTTTCCCCTCGTATTCATCATGATATCTCAAGGAAACCCATGATTTGAGAGACAGCTCTTGGTTGGTTAGATTCCGTTCACCATCGCCGAAAACATTGCCAAGAATGAACATGCCGGCATTTTTGAAACAGTATACAAACACATACATGCGATTCAACATTTGCGGGGAACGATGTGGGCATACATGTTGCCAACAAATGCTGACCCGTGTGCAATGGCCTTAAGAGGCACAAATTTTACAAATTAAATTTATCTTAGAGAGCGTTGGATGACATAAAATGCTACGAATAACTTTAATATACTAAGGCCTTTCGGACTTGTGTCCTCGTCACAGTGCGATTTCGATGAAAGTCGTATATGTTTGAAAGCCAATTGACCAAAAGACAAGACACGAGGACTACGGCCTTCAAACAAATATTCTATGGCCCTGGAAAGTGGAGATCAAGCTTATTAGCACGACTGGCTTAAAGACCCATTGCTAACCATGATCCTTTGTGGCGCCAAAACCGACTTTCGTATTATCTGATAGTGGTTTTGGCCTAGATTCTCTTCGTCTTGCTTTTCATTCGGCGCACAAAGGATCATGGTTAGCAATGGGTCTTTAAAAGCAGACTTACCTGTTACTGTGAGTAGACTCTTNTTTTGCAGGAATTTCATTGTGCTTCGTTTTGATATAATGACAGGTGATCTAGGAGCTGAATAAATTTGATGAAATTTGATGTAATTACCTGACAAATACTGTTCAGTTTAGAGGATGATTAGAATCGCTGGCCATCTCATAATAATGCCAGATTTTACCAAAAATTAAAGCTACAGAAAGATTTCCCTTAAACATATTTCAACAGGTCCTTTTCCACACCCTAAACTAAACGACTCAAAGTTATACCCTATTCCCACTGATACAGTTGGGATACAGTTAAACTGGTTAAACCAGCATTATCTAAACCAGGTTAAATTCCACGAATCAAATTAATTGGAATTGTTGGATTGACGAATTAGAACGCAACACTCGATAACATGGTTTAGTTTAAGCTGGTTTAACTTGCAAGTGTGAATGGGGTATTAGATTCGATGAATGAAATTTGCATTAAAGTTTAAGCGGATGCCAGTCCTTCTGCTTGGTAATATTATGTGGCAACAATGAATTTTGTGGATGTAACGACATGAAGCAGACCTCATTAATGTGCGCGAGCGCACGAGCGCCGCTCGCAGGCACAAAATATCATTTCACATTTGTTGCTGGCATCTTTACTGTACTCAGAGTGATTTGATTGCAGGCACATTTTCCCCAGTCATTTGCTCGCAGGCACAGAATACTTTTAATGAGGCCTGACATGAAGCCTCTGCTCTTATGCTCTTCACGATTGTTATACAAACCATTGGGGAAGTCAAGGTATATAAAAACAAAGGCAATTTTCTATGCTCCAAATCTGCCATATTTAGTTAAACTATGCATTGCATTTAAGAAGAGGAGCCCTGTAGCTGTAAGGCTGACATACAAGATCAAATTCTGACAAACTTTGCTTCAAATTTTATGAAATCACACAGTCTGTGTCTGCTCAATGTGATTCTGGATTGGATTGAAATACGTTTTACAGGAGGTTTGATCATTGGCTTTAGTTGGCTGTTCTAGATTTTCCCCTTGACTGTACTTCAGAAAAAATGTCATGAGATCAATTA
Organism: Aurelia aurita; assembly: GCA_004194415.1. Classification (NCBI taxonomy): domain Eukaryota; kingdom Metazoa; phylum Cnidaria; class Scyphozoa; order Semaeostomeae; family Ulmaridae; genus Aurelia; species Aurelia aurita. The sequence continues at coordinate 1,186,120 of REGM01000044.1, forward strand.
ACGTTCAAATAAATGATCAAATCAAGTGATCCAAGAAAATGGTCTCATTACACGTTGATCAAACTTTACGTGAAGTTCTTCTTCTCTTACCTAAAATTTTGATGTTTGAAGAACTCATAGCAACTCCAGCTGGATTCACAGCATAACATGTATAAACACCAGAATCATCTTCTTTAGCATTTTCAAGAATTAAAATCGATCCTTTAGCTGTTCCAATTTGCATCTTACTTGATGGTAATTCAACAGGTTTCCCATTTTTGTTCCAAATGACTTTAGGAGTGGGCCAACCTTCAACGGCACAAATGATCTTTACTGTCCTGCCTCCCGATGTTTTCAAACTGTTTCCTATCACGATGCTGACTGTGACATTTTCTTTTCCAATCTTGACATCGCTTCCATGTGAGATCACGCTTGGTTGAGACGAGGCTATGATATGAAATACAAACATGTTATTATTACAAAAGAATACATAATATATTTCTCAAGCATCAGTTTTACACGATAAAAACAATCTGAAAGTTGGTTTGAAAGACCTATTGGTGAGCTTTAGATATTGTTGTGTTTTTGTCTCCAATATATTAATTCAGAGTTAAACAAAGCAATCACGATAAACACGAAGCTTTTTTTCATTCATTCATTCATTCATTCATTCATTACTTTATTTTATTTTAAGTAAGCTGGGAAGATTTCTAGCTATATTACAGCTAATTTAGGCCCGCTATGCATGCCGCATCCAGGCATGGGACCCCTAGTTTAACGTCCCTTCCGAAGGACGGAAAGCTTTTTCAGCGAGGCAGGGTAGCTAGAGACTCAACGTTCAAACCTAACAAATAAGAAGAAATGACTCACTCAAGATCTTCACACGTGACGATGCAGAGGTAGCTCCAAGGGGATTACTCACAACACAAGAATACGTCCCTGCAACCTTCTTGCTGATTTGAACAATCATCAATGCTCCTCCTGATTTATCAATCATATAATTAGCCCCCGCAATGTCAGCAATATTTCTGCCTTCAAAATGCCAAATGATGTCCGGCTTTGGGTTTCCCTTTGCTGGGCAATATAGCGTTAATGGCTTCCCTTCAAATATTTCAGCTGTCTGTCCGATAGTGATAGCTTGCTCCTTCTCATCACCTGTGACTAGCATTGTTCCGTTCCGTTTCTCAATTGTGGGTGGAGTTGCACCTGGAAAGGAAGCCAAAGCAAATTAACTGGAAGAAAAACAAACTAGAGGTCTTCATCAGTCTTTACTAAAAATATCGTTTACTCTATGTGCCTTTTTTATCGACCTTACGCAAAAATCTAAGCCCTGGCCAAACGCATCAAACATCGAATACAGTAAAAGCCCGCACATAAGAACCTATCTTTTTAAAAGTAGCCTGTTTGGTTTCTTATTTACGTGGGGGTATTGCAAAATCAGGGTGTAGGTTCTTAACACAGGGTATAGGTTCATGACCGATTTTGTTTTTTGTTTTATTTTTCGTATAAACAAAAATCTTTTAATAAGAACCTAAACAGAAAATCAGGGTGAAAAGGTTCTTAAATATAGGGTTAGAGATCCCAAATTTCAGGATGCAGGTTCTTAATAAATGAATGTTCTTATATGCGGGTTTTACAGTAGTCAACAAATTCTTCTGGTTGCGTGTAGTGCAATAGTACAAAGATAAAAACTTGATAACGGGCTATGCTCAAAACGCCGTGCCTAATTCAATTCGCATCAAAGTGCTAATATTTTACTTTATTTAATTGTATCAAGCATCGCCATAAAAACATCATCCAAAATGTTTGGATCAAACATTTTTTATTCGTTTGGCTGTTTTACGTTGTTGGATGATGTTTCGTGATATTTGATTCGTTTGGTCAGTACTGAAACTGAAACAAAAATAAACCCACGAAACCCGAATTTTTTAAATCTCTTCTGATCTAGTTTCATTTATATATATTCTACAACAATCAATAGTGAGGAAGAACACGAACATATCGGTGTATTAATTTCTAGAATATTGCCATATATCCTTGTAGTTTAGTTTTCATTTGTATAGCATTATCAAATTGTATGTAGTGGAATTTAAAATGATATGAAACTGAAATTGAATTTCCCAAGATTGGATGCATTTGCAAGAGCTTTTCAAATGTTTCAATTTAGGTATAGGTAAAAAAACCATGGTACTCTGTGTTGCCTCTGTGTGTCAGTTTTGGAATAATAATTTTAGAATCATTTTGGAACTGGAAATCTTAATACTCTTAGAAAAACAAAACAAAATCGCGGACTTTTTCACCTGATATCTAATTTGAGAAAGAGTGTAGTGTTCTTTGCTTGGTTTTTTGTTTTCTGTCTAGTTGTTTTCTTTTGATTATTCATATGTAGGTCGTCTTAGTTTTGTGTTTTGTGTGATGCCACGGAGTAGTCATAGTTTTTTGCACCCAGTGGCATCGTCCTTGTAGTATCGTTAAGTATTTTGTAAGTAGTGTAGCAAGTAAATTTGTATTGTAAATTTTTATCGGAATGTAAAAAAAAACAAAAAACAAAAAACAAAACAACTAAACTTTCCACTCGTACTGCATCAAAAATAAACTGAATGCACCTCAAATAATAAAACTCTCAAAATACCTTTTGGAAGAACAGAGATTTTAGACTCAGCTGAAACCAATCCTGCTAAACTTCTAGCAACACATGAATAGGTATCAGAGGCATCTTCTCGAATTGATTTGATTACTAGAACCATACCGTCTTCTTTTAACATCATGTTCAAACTTGGCAACTGAATCGGAACACCTGATTGGCGAATAAAATGTTTCGGATTATTCGAAAGCTTTCGAACGTTGGGGATATTAAATATCACCTTGAATAATACAGTCAGCAAATAGATAGCTTTTTCTAACACCGCTTACAGCTAGTATTCAGAGCATAGGAATCAAATCTTTAAAAAACATTGCACGATTGGTTAATGAATTTTCATAAGATTTAATGGTTTGAAAAGAACTTTAGATATTTCGTTATAAGTGTTCATTGGCAATCGTTGGTATACAACGGGAAAAGCAACAAATTAAAGCTTTTGAATTTTACAGAGGCCGATTGAGTTGGATTCAGCCTGCAGTTGGTTTTCGTATGATATGAAAATGGTGTCTCTTCTCAGACAAAAACTCGCAAAGCATGATGGTTGACATGCATTCTTTAAGGACAAATTAAACAAAAACAAAAAACGATCATGCAAACCTCTCCGCTGCCATGTGATCTTCGGTTGTGGTTTTCCAGTTGTAGGGCAAGCAATTTCGATCACCGAGTCTGCTTCTACGAATATTTTATCTCCAATAGTCGCATTCACAATTGGATTAGATGCCTTGCCAACCACTCTTCTGTCGCTGCGAAGTATCTTTGGAGATTCTTTTTCTAAAATGCAATTAAAGAGTGGTTTCGATTAACTAGTAAAGTCATACAGGTTTGAAATGAAATAGGGAATATATCATTCTGATAGGATGTAATTTGGAAAAATAATACTGCAAAAAAACGAGAACAGATAAAATCCAGAAGTATCCAGATTAAACAATGCATGAACGGAGAAATAGCGATCTGGTCTAAAATAAAACAAAAGACGGCCACGTGCCACTTGTTGCCCTACCGTTCGATCACGTGTGCAGAACAATTCCTTCCATTATCATGCAAATTACATAAGTGGCCTATTCCACCTCTAACCCCGTTTCAAATTTCGATGGAAACGGTGATTTAGCAGTGTTTTTGATAGGCAATATCACACAGACTCTTCATCTTTTTTTCAAAAATGGAAGCGTCATTTTGAAGATAAATCTTTGTACTTCGCAGAGGAACAAACCAAACATTCATATCTTTTACGATTGCTCGGATATAAGTGGATTTTAAACGGTCACTTTTTGGTGGCTTGGGTGAAGCCATCAAACAAACTGCAAAAGACAATGGACTGGACACGTGCCTGAAACAATGGCGCTTACAGATTTGTTTACACTTTGGCGACGGAGCCCCTTTAATACCCATACTTCATCAAGATTGAAACTATAAATCGCTCTCTGCAAGTCGAATAAAAGAATAGAAAAAATCAACAAAAACAAGAGGTCAACAATGTCGGTTTAAAGATTAGAAACAGACATGGAAAGAAGAACTGGACAAACAGCATAGCAGAACAGTGTAATGGACAAAAACAAGTTAACTTTTCAGGAAAAGCTTCTAGGTTTGGGTAAATATTCTGAATACAATCATGACCCATCTAACTTATTGATAAAAATCACAGTCAAAAATCACGGACATACAATCAAAACTTTTCCTTACCGACAACAGTGATCTGTGAAGTCGCAGAATCGGATCCCAGTGCTGTTTCACCTCTACAAGTATACGATCCTGAATGCATTTTCCTTGCATGTTGAATCATCAAGTCTGTACCGTAATGACCAAATCTTCGGATACCCGTTGTTGAAGCAACGCCCTTGACACTCCAGCGGACCCTAAGCCTGTATGGGTAAGCATGCACTGGGCAGAAAATGTTGATTCTCGTGTTATCGTAAACTGTCAGGTTGGAGCCAATTGTAAGGTTGACTACTTTTGCATCGGGTCCGTAAGTGAGAACTTTCCTTCCACTGAAGACGGTTGCCTGTCCAGATTCTGAAGTAAGACAAATTGAGCGTAAAACATAGAGTTAGGGTCGGATCAATAACAATTTTGCTTAATATGATAAGTTGTATTAATTACGAAATCTACAGTTTCCCAAAATCGTAATCTATATTGATAATTTCACAGTCTACACCGGTTCACAGTCTCAAAATTGTCCGCGAGCGTAACTTTTGCACGCTTAATAAAATAATTGTCCGTTTTGCCACCTCAACAAACATCGCAATATGAACATTTTTGCTACAGATAAGCAAAACAAGATTTTCAAATAATTCAAGAATATTAAAAAACTGCTTCAAGAGAAAGATTTTTAAGAGGTGACAATATGGACAAACATAATTGTCTGATTACAATCTGGAATATTTGTCAAAATGTCTCTTTTCGCCGGATCTTAAAGACCTACTACCAACCATGACCATTTGCGTTCCACATGAAAAGCAAAACAAACAGAACTTAGGCCAGAAACGACTTTCATATCATACGACGTCGATCGTGGCGCCGCAAAGGATCATGGTTAGCTATGGGTCATTAAGACGAGAACTAAAAAGTAAAACACAAATATCTCCACTTACTTAACATTCTCACTTCCGAAGATGCTTTGACGATGCCATACTTGTTTTCAATACGACAAGAATATTTTCCTTTAAAATGTTTCCTCAAGCGAGAAATCTCCAGCACAGTTTTGTAATTCTTGTAAGAATACATAAATGGTAGCCATGGTTGATTGTCAATTCTCTTCCCATCAAAATACCAAGTCGCTCTCGGCTGTGGCGTACCACCGTATTTACATTGCAAGAAAATCTTTGTGCCTTCTGAAGCGGATATGCGGTCTCCAATGAGAGCACGCAAGTCTTTCTGTTTATATGGATGCCACACGTTTGCGTTGCCAGCTTCAATTACAGGGTAGCCTCTGTCAACTGAAAATAACGAGAGAAAATAAAATTATGATTTCTGCAAAAACAACTTCTTTACAGCTCCTTACCAATTCAAAGCCCTTTAATTTCAATAAAGTCTTTGAGTTGATAAAAGTAATTTTTTTCAGCATAGGCATCAAATCTTTAAAAAACGTTGCACGATTGGTTAATGCATCTTTCGCTTAATTTAATGGCTTGAAAAGAGCTTCAGTTACTTTGCTATAAGCTTTCATTGAACATCTTTGATATCTCTATTATTTTCAGAATTAGCTCTAGATTTCTGCTTACCACCATATTGTAGACCTTCGTAACTATGGTTTTCTTGGAAATTGTGCCTTTTTCCTATATCAATTTTAGATTTACAACGATTTTAAAGTTTTCCTTAATTCTTTCAATAAAAATTCTCCAGGAAAAACTTGCTGTAAAATAGCAATATCTCACCTGTTCCTCTATTCCTTCGTCTTCTGCTTGACACACGTGGAATAGCTCTCAGATAGTCGTTGAAGCCAAGTTCTGTAAAGAGATGAAAACATATTTGTGAAACTTCAGCATTGAACTGATAACGAAACCCCACAACTCGACGAGTTTCATGTCATACTCATGTGTTCTTTAAGAATTTAAATGCAGGTAGAAAATTTTGGAAGAGAAGAAGGAAATTTCAAGTTTAAAAAGTTTGACATTCTGGATCCGAGGATTGAGTTTTTCTAATTTCTGCCAAATTAGCGAATGGTTGGCNGATAAAAGTAATTTTTTTCAGCATAGGCATCAAATCTTTAAAAAACGTTGCACGATTGGTTAATGCATCTTTCGCTTAATTTAATGGCTTGAAAAGAGCTTCAGTTACTTTGCTATAAGCTTTCATTGAACATCTTTGATATCTCTATTATTTTCAGAATTAGCTCTAGATTTCTGCTTACCACCATATTGTAGACCTTCGTAACTATGGTTTTCTTGGAAATTGTGCCTTTTTCCTATATCAATTTTAGATTTACAACGATTTTAAAGTTTTCCTTAATTCTTTCAATAAAAATTCTCCAGGAAAAACTTGCTGTAAAATAGCAATATCTCACCTGTTCCTCTATTCCTTCGTCTTCTGCTTGACACACGTGGAATAGCTCTCAGATAGTCGTTGAAGCCAAGTTCTGTAAAGAGATGAAAACATATTTGTGAAACTTCAGCATTGAACTGATAACGAAACCCCACAACTCGACGAGTTTCATGTCATACTCATGTGTTCTTTAAGAATTTAAATGCAGGTAGAAAATTTTGGAAGAGAAGAAGGAAATTTCAAGTTTAAAAAGTTTGACATTCTGGATCCGAGGATTGAGTTTTTCTAATTTCTGCCAAATTAGCGAATGGTTGGCAGGGCAAAAAACTGAAAGTTTTCTTGTTAGCTTTGTTGTTCTATAAATTACTTGAATAGCAGAATTTGTTGGGCAATGCTTTCTATTTGTCAAACAATGTTGCTAGTTTGCGCATAGCTTTAGTGTTTAGACATTTTGACAAATCCACTGGAAATGTTAAACAAAATAGTTCACAAATTATGTATCTGTGCCTTGAATAGTCGAGATTGCAACAAACATTGTAGATTTGAAAGTAGTACTGTAGCATTTAAAAAATTGAGCATTGCGAAAACCTGTTCGACTTTACATGTGTGTCTATGAAAGTGAGATTAACCAAACAATTAAAAGATTCGCAAAAAACTAGTTCAAGTGAAATATACATTAACCAGCATACTTTCTCTGAATAGCAAATTATTTCGTTTAGAGTTATTTTAATTCGATATACAAGAGCCTTGAAGCTGCGCTATAATTAGCGCTAGAAGTAAAAATCTCAAGACAAAGGGCCGAGCTTGTGGCCATGTAAGAAGGGTAAGAACATCCGAAGGAAGAGCTCTCGGAGAAGTGCTGAAATATAGATATGCTAAGGAGGAGGGGTCTGCTTTGTAAGGTGTTATCTGTTAGGAAAGGAAGGCTCAAGGTTAGAGAAATACTGGCGACGATAATGGAACTGATATGCAACCTCGTAATTTGATGATCCTTTTGGGGGCCGTACGCTCAGCGAAGTGCTAAAATTCAGATATGCTAAAGAGGAGGGGTCTGCTATGTAAGGTGTTATCTGTTAAAGAAGGAAATGTCAAAGTTAGAGAAATCATGGCGACAATAATGCAACTGATATGCAGCCCCGTAATCCAATTATCATTCCTAAACTTGTATTTGAGATATCGAAGAAAGATCAGTGGTTCTGGCCGGAAGCTTGGGACCTCCCTTTGAAACTGTTGCCTAAAAGAATCAATCACTTCGGTGCAAAGCTCTCTCTTGTTCGATAACCTCTGTTTGTATGGCCATTTGAAACTGACAACTTGAAAGTTAACTTGTAGGAAGAAGCACTGCTAACATATGAAACAAAACTTTGCGCCTAAACGATCTGTCTTCGTATTAAAGAGCCAAGTTAAAAACGAGCAGACTTTAATTAATATAACACTGCTTCGCCAGCAACATTCTCCGAAAATTGTAGAGAAAGGTAAGCTTATCTAGGCAAAAACGTGCTTTCCAAAGGCCAAAAGCAGCCCTTATAGAGCACGACACTTGTTCCATGGGTGGTTTGATGCATTTCTCTTGCCTGCAGGCATACTATTCAAACTGACCATGAAGGCCATACATCGTCAGTGGTGTTGCTTCTTTGGTAATTAAAAAGTTGAAAGAAAAATTAAGAAGGGAATTAAATAAAGGAATTTTAAGCTCCAAGAGAAACATTTTAATCGCATTTTAGATGCTGTAAACTTTATCGTCAACAAGTCCTTAAATATAATCTTGATTGATTAAAGAAAAAAAGGAATTTGCTTACAAATAAACCTCACTTTAATTCCCATGATAATAAATTAGAGTTAGGATTATTTCATTTTAAAGACAAATTAAGATCGATTTTCTCAAGCAGCTTGACATGTTGCTATTTGCTAGCAGGAGATTATTATTCAAAAATAAAATGCAAAATAGTATTGCCAAACAAGAGAAGATTTTTTCTTGCTCCGACCATTCAAAAATAATGTTGTTGCTATCCAAAACTTAAAGCTGTAAGTAAGAACGTGCATATCTTTTCCGAAAAACTTTTATATAATTACAATTTCAAGCATTTAAAGGGAATCGACATAGTTAAACGCTGGCCCGGGCCAAGTTAAATATATAGTCTATCGTATTTGATACTGTTGGCACGTGCCGTTTCATTGTGTAGCTGAAGAAACAATGGGTGCGTGCGCGTTTTCGTAGCCTATTTATAGCGACCACTCAATATAGCTATGTCTATTCCCTTTAATTTTAGGATAAATATAGTTAAAGGTAATGTGTCCATACAAGTAGGCCTCCCAGAGCAAGGCATGTGATCAACTAAATTTTCTTTGCAATCACGCATTACAGCAATTTCCTCTATTCATGTGATCAGTTTAAATATCAACCAAAGCATGATAACGTGGATAGAGTTCGCAAAAGTATCTCTGCTGTTGGTCGGTAAAGGCCACTAATTCACTAATAATCTAACTCTCGATACATTTGGTGGTAACAGTTGTCATAAAGCCATTAGTCATCAACAAACATTTTTAATGAAATTCAATCAGAAAGTGTTTGAGAAGTGTCGGAGTAAATTTATATGGCTATTTCGAAATAAGGTGGAGTTTACAGCAGCTGAAAAAATATTGGAACCAATATTCAATCTTGTTTAACATATCAGTTTCAATATAATCAAATTTTATTAAAATCTCGTAAATTTTATAAAAATGGAGAGGCGTGGTTTGCTATTGCGAGGCTGTTTTCGATATTCGAATTGGGCTGCAAAAACGTCTAAACTCGGATTAACCTAGATTATTTGTATTAACTGGTTTTTTTTAGACCTTTTGAGAAAAACAAACAGCAATATTTTGTTGTTGCTGCGAGAGGGTTATCAATTGGCAAAATCGCAAAATTATGTATGGACACAACAAGCGATGTCTAGACGTTGAATTTACTTTCGCCCCATATTATATATCGTAGAAGAGTGTTTTGCAGTTTGTGGTAGTGCCTTTTATTAATAAAAGATATGTCAAAGATTATCTATACTCTTGAGATCAATGATAAGAACGAAAAAGAACAAATCAACTCCAAAAACAGTTCAGTGTTTCAGTGTGCTTTCAGCTCTTTTTGAGGAGTTCAAAGAAAACTGTTTTCTCTCAAAGGCGCACACGGATGGGTCACGTGATTAAATTTCAGCATATTTTCCCGCTCTTTTTTGTTTACGATCATAATGGACCCAGCCCCACCTAGCCGCGTAGCCAAAGCTACGACCAGTGCAAGAAACTGTCGAGGATTGCCTTACCTGCCTTTAAGACACTTGGTATGTGGTTCAGTTGGATGGTAGAAAATTTGAATAGAGTTTTAATGATGGCTGATGGGTTTTTGGTCTCTGTTGCGTCTTGTTCACTGTCATCTTTATTACCGGTTCCACCATAGCTTTGCATGTGACCATCCGTGTGCGCATTAAAACTGATTTTTAGCTAATTATTCAATCTGAGCACAAATGAAACAACTAACAAATGGGGAAGAATATAAAAACTAACTTAGACGAAGACCGTTGAATTTCAAAATATGGTTGAAAGGGTACATCAATATGATTTTATGATTTTATAAACAGTAGCATAGGTTCCAAATCTTTAAAAATGTCGGTGCCAAATTCTGTGACCTATCCCTTTAAATTGAGTGGCTTGAAAGAAACTTTTGCTACTATGCTATAATTCTACCGTTGGACTTTTCTGAAATATTCAATAATTTCAAAATTATGGTGTTTTCTTCTTTTTAAGAATTCAAGAGAAAAAATTTGAAAAAAACTTAAACCAATCGTAATTTCTAAAAACTTTGAGGAAACATAGAATAATTTTCAAGAAGAACATAGTTTATGAATATCTACAATATGGTATCAAGCAAAAGTCTTTCACTCTTATGGTTTACGATTCAGAACTATGATGACGTCACATCTTCAAATCAGTTGAAATATAAAATACGCTGTAATTTCGAAAAATGTTGCAGATTTCAGGAAAGTCCAACGGGAGAATTATAGGAAAGTAGCTAAAGTTTTTTTCAAGCCACTCTATTCAAAGGAATAGGTCACAGAATTTCACACCGACCTTTTTAAAGATTTGGAACCTATGCTCTGAAAGGGTACATCAATATGATTTTATAGACAGTAGATACATTCTCTACTCGTGCGGTATAAGGAACCCATTAAATATTTCCAAAAAAATGTAACCCACGTCAATCGTCACTTGACAGATCAATTATGCTTGCCATCAATCACGCATTAAACAGACCAACCATTGTGGTTATATGGTACAGGCAAATGGCTTAAAAGATGCTTAGGTTAATGTTCTGTTAATGTAATGCCATTAAGAGTTATCTGCAGTTATTACGACCATAAAGTAATCTTCCCCAATCGTGTGCACCACAAGGATTGCTCAAACTTGGCATACCGCAGGCAATCCATCAAAATCTATATCTACTGTTTGAGAACTCATGTAGCTATGGTTTAGTTTACTATGGTTTAGGACCAAACTGCGTTGAATTTGTGTATTCGACTAGTAAAATTGTATCTTTATTCTGTAAAACATGTGGAAAGAGACCTAGAAAGCTATCATTTATTGGCTTGTCATTTAACTTTGTGAATAAGGCCCCCCTCTCTAATAAGCCCCCTTTCTATCAAGCCCCCCTCTAGAACCTCAAAAATTAAATAAGCCCCCGGGGGGCTTAATAGAGCTTTTACGGTAGTTCATTTTAGTTCATTTCATTTCATTTCATTTTAGTTCATGATTTTAGTTCATCGTTAAGATATGTTAGCAGTATGCTGCCATGCCTGTACCAGGTAGTGCATTTCATTTGCTTATGATAATTATGATGATGATGATGATTATGATGATGATGACTCCACAAATGTTGTACAGTATCGAAGTGTTACCCTGTACAAGATTGCAAAATGTGCTTTGGTTGAAAAGGAAAGAAAATCAAAAATTTAGCCGCAAAACATTTGCGGACATTTTTTCCTGCAATGACACACGTTGCTCAAGACACAAAATTATTCAGACCAAAACTAGCTCATCACCCAAAATCCTGTTACATGATAAAAGCTATGAAAATTAGGTGGTGCCAGTTATAGAAACTTCTTATGATTCTACACCTACTTTCATTACAAGTAGCCTAGGTCAAGTCAAGAGGCCACAATTAGGCTGTAAGTTGGCTGATCGTTCTGTTGATAATGCAGTTTCAGTGTCAAAACCCCGAGGAAAACTTCAAACTCAAGATGTGCTCCACCTGAATCTGGACCAGATCGAATCATGGAGATTTCAGGGGTAAATACTCTTCACAAAACTGCAATATCCCATTGGGGAAAGATAAATAAGTTTGCTGCCATTCTGGAGATTTCAATTGAAAAAAGTGGTAGAATCTATAATTAAGACATTTCGCAAGATAGGTCATTTTATGACTGAATTCTACATATTCTTTTGTTCGTTATTTGTCATCTTTCTCTTCAAAAAGAGCATTTTTTTGCTATTGGCAGGTGCCTGATTTATGTAATTGACGAATTATGCAACTCGAAGGATTGGGAGTGTACGTGGATGGCATAATCGCGTGCGGTCACACCGTTCAGGCACGATCCGATAACAGGTTCAGCCCCTTTGCTTCAGCTAAAACCCCATTGCTGACCATAATCCTTTGCGTGCCGAATGGAAAAAAAGACAAATAGAGCCTAGGCCAGAAATAGACTGGCTACACAATCTCTGTATGCTCCTTAGAACTGATATGCCCCTGATATGTCGCTAATACATTGAGCTGGCCATCAGCAACAACAACAACAGCGAAATTGAGGGACTAGTGTAGCTAGTCTAGGCCAGAAACGACTTTCATATCGTAGGAAAGTTGCCTTTAGGACCGAAAAGGATCATGGTTAGCAATGGGTCTTTAAGAGATAATTCAAGATATAACTGGTTAATAAGAAACTACTTCTAAGATGGCAAAAAGTGAACCCTTTCAAAGTTTTTGGCACAAAACTTGAAAACTACGTTTGTTCACTTTGCCAGAATATTGACCAAGAGGGCAAAAGATTTTGGATCATAACGTCAGGGAGGAAACTAAGATCCTTCCATATTATGATTTCCAAGGTGGCAAACAAGCGTCACAGAAGACTTACGCTGTCAAGACAACAAGTCTAGACTACATGGATCTAGACATAAACCCGAGACATAACCTTGCATTAACCAAACCAAAAACCGAGAGAAAACCAACTCGATGTGAAAATTCTATCTGTTAATAAATCAAAAGCAATTTCTATTGAAATATCAAATGAAAGACACACAAGCAAATATTTTACACTTGAGTTTTCGATGTCAACCTATCCCTTGTTCAACAAAGTTTCCTATGACTAGATATACAGAGAGAGGTGTCAATAAGGCCAAACTCCGAAGCTTACTAAAAGGATTATAACTTATTCCAGCTTCAGTTGTTGATGTGTTAGCATATATGAAGCAAGGATCAATTTTGTGAAACAAAGATTAATTTCTCTGACATTACAAAGCGATTTGCCTTTCTGACGAAATGATCTCAGACCTTCAGCGCAGCCGACCATGACGTTTTTCTCTCTCTGTTTATTTTGATTTGATTGAGTGCACCCAGAGGTGTGAAATCTATTCTTTAGAAAAGCAAATTGCTTTGCGATGTTGGAGATCTGAACCGCCCGCCTTACAAAAGTCACCCTTTCTCATATATGGTCAAAATGATTCTGCGAGGATTCAACCTTTTCAAACGAACGTCTAAATATCGATTTTGCAGAGTGCCCTTTTGGTGTACAATCATCCCCAGCTCAAATTAAGTGAGGTAGCTTTGCTGCTGTTCATAGTTTGTTCACAAACCTTAGCGACAAACTGAAACATTTGATTCATTACAGAGGTGACAAACCTACTCGGCAAAACTTCAGTCAAAGCTCTCCCAAAAGGAACGAAGTTCTGGTTTTCTTTTTATATATTAAGTTATGGGTTTTGGGGGGTTCTGGGTTAACCAGTCTAGGTCCCGTTGTAAGCGGCGAGGTGCTTGCTCGAAAACCTCTAACTGTCTGTTCTGACAAAAGTCGAAAAGATGAGTGTACCAAATTTTCAATAATATTGATAGCAAAAGTTTTGAAAAGGAGCCAGCATCCTATAACATCATCTGTCTGGTTATTTTCCTTGGATTCAATCGGATCGAACAACCAAATAGAATCGATCAAGTCTTGTCTGACAAACAGAGCCGGGTCGTTTTTTTCTGGGTCACCTAGTACCTATTAATAGTTTTCCTCCAACAATAAATTCCTGGTATTTAATGAATCGAAAATCTTTCATTATGCTGGGCTCTTCCCATAGATTCGTTATTTCATAGAGAAAAAATTGGGTTAGAAATCCGATTCTGTCAAAGACATGGCTAACAGACAAGAGGGGGATAAGTGTATTAGATAACAAGGCAATATAACGCCCTTCGCACACCTTGCGTGCCCTTTAAACTGCGAATAGCTCCACTGTACCAGAACTTAACACTTTCAACCGCTTTAATCCAAATACTTTCATAACCTCATAAACGCGTGGCTTATAATTAGCCACTAAAATCAAAGTTAAAATCACCATATGAAAGAGCATAGGCTGTAACCTCAAAAACCTTCCTCAAGATTTTCCTTTATTCAAGCCTCCATCTGGAATAAATGCCTAAGCATATGAGAGAAATGTTTCTTTTATAATTAGCCACTAAAATCAAGTTTGCTTGCAATGCAATGTTTCCCCGTTTGGGCACCTCGCAAACATTGGCCAAGCGGACAAATAGTCTGCGTGGCAAGCAAATCTTGAATGTTTAGCAAACATGTTTGCTTGTTTGGTCAGGGCTTAACCATGGGTAGCAGGAAAAGCGGAATATGTTTTGGGTTTATCCAGTGGTATCAAGAATCAGAACTATTAGGCCCACCTTTGTGCATGTTTTCTGTGTCGATCTTCTCCGTTGTCCTGTCGATTTTGCATTTTCAGAAGGCTGCAGTCACTTTTCGTCCACCTATCCAAGCACCATGCTTTTAAAGTTGTTGTATGTCCCGCTCCGCCCTCTCCCCTTTGAAGGAGCTTTAGGGAACAACATACAACAACTTTAAAAAACATGGCGCTTGGATAGATGGATGGAAAGCGACTACAGCCTTCTGAAAATGCAAAATCAACAGGACAACGGAGAAGATCGACACAGAAAACATGCACAAAGGTAGGCCTAATAGTTCTGATTCTTGATACCACTGGATAAACCCAAAACATATTCTGCTTTTCCTACTACCCATGGCTTAACAAGGCCAGCGAGGGTGACTTTTAACCCTAATCCATATGGGCTTTTTTCAAGCTACCATATATGGGGGGGGTGCTTTCCACCCCCCCTCTGAAAACAGCCTTAGACTAACCAGAACTCAGTATAACTTGGCACAATTATAGAGCAAGTAATTTGCAACATGTAGCACAATTTGGGTGTGGTTGCCACGCCCTATGACGTCACAGTGACGTCATAAAGTTGAGAATTGGCCAAAATCAGGTTCTCAAGTTAAATTTGAGTTTAACGAAGATTTTGAAGGAACTGTATGCGGTTTTTGGTCTAGTTTGTCAAAATACTTGCTGAAAAATGTTATTTTATTGTAAATAGCGCTTTTTGAATGATATTTTGGTAGAAATTATTCAATTCTGATGACGTAATTTATGTTATAAATTTGTTCCATGTAAAAATAGACAAAAAGAAGCGGCAAAATGGTGATTATCCATCACAAATGCATCATTGGAGTGTTTTTAATGGAAAAAGGTGGAAAATATTTAAAAAAATTGCTAATTAGCCCAAAATGGCGGCCAAAATGACGTCATAATAAAAAAATGCTGACGTCATCAAATTCCAGAAATTCCGGTATCAAATTAAAGCCCTTTGTTTGCTGATTCGTTTGATATATAATACTTCATAATTTAAGCAAATTTTGCTATTGAAATCATCGAAAGCAACAATTTTTCTGTTACCTGCTTCCAAATATGGGCATGTCACGTGACCTGTGAGTTCTATTGTTCAAATTTTTTTCATCAAAAAGTAGCTAATAGATAATTAGTAAAAGTCAAGGAGACTGGGGGACATAGCTGATGTCGTTTAAGAACGCAGCACGAAAAACCTTGAGGGGGGGGGGGGTGGAATCCACCCCCCCCATATGGATTAGGGTTAAGCAACAAAAGATTCAGCTATCCGTGACATCACAAAGCGATTTACCTTTCTGAGGAATAGATGTCACATCTCTGCGTACACTCAATCAAATCAAAATAAACAGAAAGAGCTAAATTGGACGGTTGGTTGCGCGGAAGGTGTGAAAGTGTGAAATCTATTCGTCAGAAAGGTCGGCGAGCTGAATCACGGGCGTAGGGGAAGATAAAATCTGGGGGGGGGGCTGCCCGATAAAATTTCTATTGTTTACCAAATTTTTTGCCCGACTTAGGGTGGATTTTTGCCCGAAAAAGGCTGATTTTGGTAATTTTTCCAACGTTGGGGGGCTGCCGCCGGCAGCCCCTGGCTCCTACGCCTATGAGCTGAATCATTTGTCGTACCAGATCCACAAGGCCTCAACTCGACTAGCTAACAAGACCTCAAATCGCCTCCTGCGCGGTGACCATGTTAACTGCGCTTCAAGTTTTGCATAAATTTACATTTAATTCGTTTTGACCTGGATTGGATTCCAGTAATTCAAAACGGAATTCCTTCCCGCTTTCTCTGAAAAAATTCAATTCCTGGAAATAAATCTCTTATCCCGTCTTGGAATGTTTCCATCTAATCAGCTAAAGTCTTCGAGGTCTTTTAAAATCAGAATCGACGGGGAAACATCATTATTTCAAATCGCATAATTTCATCTCTCTCATCGAAGAAAAAAGAGAAACAGCGAGCGTCCAACGGCCTTACGACCTTTATATCCTTTAAACTATGCTGTTTTGTTATTTTCTGACATTGATCATGGAAGCGAAAGACGCAGTTTCAGAAGGAATCATATAGTTGAAACGGTAGGAATCAAATAATAAACTTTATTTGCAAGAATCAGCCGTTCTCTGCAGACCCATAGCAAACGGTAAATGTCTACTGGCCTTGCCCAAAACCTATGTAATTAGCTTCTGAAGTGGTAGTTACACAACAGAGGCGAGGCTCAAGCATTCGCTCTGTGAGGAAGAGCTATCGAGCAAGGCGTTCTCTGCACTGTCAAGTCACTTTAATGAACTCCACATACTGTGCTTTCCTTTTACCAAGGTAACAGAGAGTTTACGAAAACATGACGGCAACACCAGCCAGAACGTCATCTTGTATCTTGCAAACCAAGTATTGTCCCCAATATGCTTCCTTGTATATTACTCAAAACGCCAAGACAAAACCTCCTTCTACAGTTAAATGCCTGAGAACCATCATTTTTCTTTGGAAATTACCAATCAAAATGAGTGAGTTTTACTTTGGAGGCCTAGATCTGAAGTACAGAACAACAGAAATGGGATTTCCAAGTTGTGTAATTTAAAAGGACAACTTCGTAGTCTCTCAAGGGAAGTAAAATCGAAAGCAAAACAAAGAATATATTGAAGCCGAAGCTCTGAAAAATTACGTTGCAGTGCAGTTGCCGCCATGGTTTCCTAAACTCCCTAATATCGTTTTTGGAAAGGTTTCAATTAAGTGGAGTCAAATCCAATGAAGCTTTTTCATTGGCTAATTTCAATTAATCGGACAGTTGATCGTGTCTCTTTTCTGTCATATCACATTTGAAACTTGGAGTATTCTGAAAACATTCCGCAAGAATCAGTCTGGAAGGATGGCTATCTGTCTCGTTCCAGATCTCTCCGACTGACCAATCACAGACAGGCATCATCTACATCCTCAGTGTTAGAAAAGTCTGCCGTCTGAGGCTACTTTTAAATGAAATAAAAAGAAAGAAAGATGTTTTCTTCGATTAAAAAATTCGAAAACTCTCAATCCCTTTCCATATCGACAGGAGAAAAATAGACTTACAAAGAGTACGTCACAAGGTGATTTATATATTCTGATGGCTAGTTGGAATTAACCCAGGCAGCGAAAGATTAATAAAGTTAAACCTTGGACCAGTCAAGGATAAAAACTAAGGCCTTTACTCGACATATTCTTCTAATAATATCGCTGTCAAATCTCGCCTCGCCTCGCCGCATATAATATTTATCAGGATAGAAATCTACGCACATAAGTCTCAAGATTTATCGAGAAACTTCATAAAACTGGGGAAATCTCCGAAATCTCCTGAAAAAGCAGTGCAAATCGTCTTAACAAACAAGACTAAAAATCTACCAGACAGGTTCTAAAGTTTCGAAGAAGCGGCGACTAAAACTATTAAACATGTCCGCCAAACACTCAAAGCAAACATTTGGAACAGGCCATGTTTGCGCGTGAAGGTATAAGCTCCGTATGTAGAAACATACTGCAAAAATTTGATAGCAAAGATCTTTTCTGTGATGAGCTAAAAAGGGAGTGCATAAGCTATTTAACTCCGTCATTCAACGAATTCTAGTTTTCAAGCGATGTTTGGTAAAGCACGTGAAATAGTGTAGCAAGCACAAATCTAACATGTTTGTCAAACAATGTTGCCTCGTTTGGAGCAAAATACAAATGGCAAAAATGGATGAAGTCCATGTTTCATGCTAAACAGCACACCGGGTGAATCAAGAAGAGCCTTCTTCGTTTTAAGCTTTGTTGAATAGCTCAGAGTTTGAAATACATCAAACGTTTACCCTGCCTAAATCAAGATTTTCAAGAGAGGTTTTTAGAGCTTGCAAAAGCGACAGAAGATTCTGATAAAATTCCGGCAACTTTCTGCAAAGAGAACAGATTCCGCAAAGAGAACACATTTCGCAAAGAGAACACATTTCGCAAAAGGGGAAAGGTCATTTCGAATCAATATAAGATCTCGGATATTCAAAAAATGTATTTAACAAGTCAAGTCGGGGAACAGCTGGTACAGCCTTTAAAACATGGGGGTTCTTTTTACTCTCCCGGTGGCACATTACGCAACGAAAGTGCGTCGATATTACATATTCAATATTGTATTGTGAATAAGCAATTGAAAGCACAAGTTTTGAATTTTTCAAATCCCTGCTTTCATGCTACGTTTCTTCAAGTAGGGTTTGGCTTCTCACTTCAATTTTCAGTGTGTCCTCACAGTTCGAGCTCTGTCCGTCTCAACAGCGAAATAGCATGGACCCTACCTGACTAATACAAAAATCACACATGAGAGCCCTGAACTATTCTCTTTTATATTTCAATAGTGAAACAGAGAACTTTTGAGGCCAAGAATGATACATTCTATTTTCAGAAAAGCCAACTAGAAAATGTAATATTTCTAATAGTTTATCACGAAACTTTTTCAAGACAACCTTGAAGACCGGCAACATACAGTAACTATATATTTCTTATTGTCTGTGAAAATGAATTATTCGGCGTTTTAGGTTGCAAAATAAATTGTTCTGTTTCACTGCGACTTTGAGCTCTGGACACTTCCTAAGGCATTAAACTGAATTTACACTTGAGACGAAATGAGGGGACGCGACCCAAATAAGACTAGCGTCTGCCCAAACATAGTTCTTGCGTTTAAAAACGGGTAGATTACCTATGCAGCGTCAAGAAACCCGCGTTAAGTGTGCATTCAGCTTGAAGGTGATATGATATGGCGCGGCCAAAATAAAGTTGAATTCACACTTGAAGCAATTGCCGCTTCCCAACTAAGATTCGCATATGACCAAATTAGGTTTGAGCATTATAAAACGCGGGACATATCTTGGCAGCGTCGTGAAAAATACCTAAAATGTGAATTCAGCTTAAAAATCGCATCTTCCCAAGCAAGGCTCAATACGTCATAACGCAAGCCTTATTTGCGAAGCGTCCCCAAAAACGCTTGCTAGACATTGTGTGGATCAATCACACGTCGGGAACACGTCTGTTACAATGCAATTCAATACGACTCGCGTGTTACGATTGCGTTAATGAGATTAAGTAGTCCATATTTTTACCTTGCTTTTACCGCCAAGCAACATCTGGCAAGGTTGTGATTCTCAGTTCCAAGCCAAAGTGCAAAGACCTTGCCGCCAGCTTGCATAATTCCAAGCTGTTCGAATCACAAAAGCTTTTTGGCAAATATGCGAATAATCAAGACTTTTTACAACGGTAATCACAAAAAGGATAACCAGAGTTCTTCGATGAAACCCTAACGAAAGTCTGTCTTACATTGTCAGGCGAAAATATCCGCGAATAAAAGCAATGAAAGAGTTCAGCATAAGTAATTCTGCGTTATCGCAAATCTCACATGATATCTAATATGAGACGGACTTTAGTGTTACACTCGCTACCCAAGAATAAAAGAAAAATCGTCGATGTTGAGCTGTGATGCCTTAATCCTCAGACCGAAATACAGTTCTGCAGTTCACTATCGAAAAGATAACGACAAGCTTCGAGTCGACGTAAATTCTACGTAGTTCTAATGATGTCATCGATGAACGGCGTAACGACTTTATGTGTAGTCAAGGTTAGAGAAAATTTGGCGAAACGTGTACAAATAGAGTATGTCTTCTCAAATCAATTTTGCATCGCAGAAATGAATTGTTATCTCTCAATTATTGCTACATTTGTCTTTTCATTCCACTGTTTGTTTTTTCAAGCACGGTATTAGCTCACTACCAAAGTCTTATGAAAACATTTTCTATGGTAAGGATTTTTCACCAGATTACAGGCAGACGTAAAGTGGAACATTGTCACATGTCATTATACAAAATTAGGTCACATTTTCACAGCCAAAGTTAACGCAAAAAACATTCTGTGAAATAAGTTGTCACTTACCACAAGGTGGATTATGGCAAGGCTGTACCAAATCTGGGATTTGTTCCATGATGCAATCAGACGATGGTACTTCTGTTCCATTTGCAAGAATCCTTTTACATTCAACTTGCTTGTATCTCATCCCCTCTCCACATGTTCTTGAACACTGGCAAAGAATGGTGAAAATAACGATGAAAAATGTGCTTGGAATCTTCGCAGACATATTTGGTAATCGTAAAATTGTCTTTAATGTGATCAATAAAATTGGTCTGTCTCTTTGGAGAATGAAGTTCATGTGTTTGTTTCTTTACTTGCACAGTCTGTTTTAGTCGTTCAGAAAAAAACAGAATACTGGATAACAGCGTCTTGACCAGCGTGTATGGATACTAAGGTCAACCTCTGGAAAGCCCTCGTGGTATACAAATACTAAACTGGATCTTCGGACGACACTCTTCTAAGCAGACCATGCAAACAGCACACAACACACGCCAAGAGCCACAAATACATGAACGGTTAATATCTTAAAACCTGCATTTGCCCCGGCAAATCATCCAAAAGCTCAAACAAAAACAGCAATCCCAATCGATAAAGAACGAATATTATTTATATCTTCAATGATCACAATATAAGTCCTCCTTTTGCAATATGACCGTCCCCGACTAAACTTATCTCTTGACGAAATCCACTAAGACTTATCGAAATCACGTGCGCAAAATAGATCTCCCAGCTAGCGCAATTTGAACACTTCTCTTTATGCGATTCGCACAGAGAACAGACAATATCATTCGAGCCTCTCTCCAGGGTCCCGGCCTTGCTGATTTATACTGATCTTATCCAATGCTGTGGCGAATGACCCGCGTTCCTTTCGACCGCAAGGATTCCGACACAAGTCGTCCCACACTAACAATTCTTCAAGAAAACAAGTTGTTTAGAAAACCTTTTTGTGATACAGATTCCAGATTTAATACCCCCAAAACATAAGTCCATAGCAACTATTCCAATAAGCTTTGAAGACTGGAATCAGAAATGGACAAAATGATAGCCTTTTCATCCGAAACTTTTCAAAGTATGTAATATCTGATTCCCAAATCGTTTTGATTTCGGTAAAATTAAAGGGGTTCTTTAGCTGGAAACCAAGGCTTGTCTTGGCAAAAACCAAAGGAGCCTCTTTAATTATAATAAATGTTTCGAGAGGGTCGTTTCAGTCTCTTGCTTCCAATCAGACACTCCTGTGTCTTGTGCTTCTCTTACAAGGCACCAAATAGCCTTCCTTCTCTCTCTATCGTCTCCAACAACCTATCAACTACCTCTTAATGTCACTACAATATAACTACTACACCAAAGCCAATTTCTTCCTGAAAAAATTAGCGAAATTGGCCGCCCCCCTTTCAGTTCCCAGTGACATCAAAATTGGTTTTCTCCAGTACCCTTTGACTAATCATTCTAACAAATAACAAGCTTCGATAAGATCTGCTAAGTCCTTTACACATAAAACAGATCAAACATGGACTTATTCGAAGCTTTTCATCTTGGATAAAAGCCAGAAAATTTGCTTTCGTGGTATTGAATAAATGTTTTGAGTATACACTGCAGAACTCTTGCATAGCACTACAGAACTTTCGCTTAGCCTTGTGAAATCTACACAATGAAGGCTTTGTTTTGTGAAAGTCTCTCCAATACAAAAACTGGCAAGAAACTCACTAGTATAGTGGTGTGTAAGCTTAGTTTCTCAAACACAAAATGCGTGTACAGAGTTGCACTCATTCTCATTAGCAATACCAAATCGCCACATCCCAGCATGCATCAAGAGAGCTCATGTGAGTTCTTGATGAGAAGATTTGTTTTATTGAAGACTTTGAATTTTAAGCAAAATCCACGGTGTGGGTAGACATCTTAACAAGGTTATTTGTCAGTGCAATACGGCATACCAATGAAAATCCCTGAGCTAATTTACAATTGTCGGAGAATTATGAGTAGTATTAAAATGCAGCTCAATTCTAATGGTTCTAAAGTGGTTATCATCCTTCACCGCATAGAAATAAGACGTTTGACAATTCGAGCTAAGGTACTAACGTGAAATGTAATTCGTATAAAGTCAAGGCGACAAACTGAGGAGGGGTGTGTCATGACATAAGAGTGCTAGGAAGATTGCCAAACTGCCTTAGGAGGCAGGGATTAAAGTTTAAGGAGGCTTTGGGAGGTCCAAAGAACACAAGCAACAATAAACAAGGAGATTGGTGTGTTACATAGGCAAAGTTTTCTGTCGCAAGAACAAAATTGTTTTGAGAAAACAGCACGATACAATCTAGACTTGCTCAAGTCGTCTTGTAAGAAAGAGAGTCTCTAAGAGTGTTTAGTGTCTTACGGAGGAGAACAACGAATAGTCATGACAACCTGCTAACAATAAATAGCTATGGTAACGTCTGATGTAACGTTATAAAGATAATTCGGTGATACAGTTGTATTGCAGATTATTTTGTGGCAATGCAACTCAAAAGGTATGAAAAAATTCTTGGGTTTAAAGACATTGCCACAAAGTAATGAAGATACACAATTTTGGTTAATGCGGCAAATCTGATAGCATTACAAGAAATAATATTTCAGGTAATTAATTATAAGCAAGATGAAAAGTCATTGTCATCTAAGAGGGGTGTGCCTCATCTGTCAATGAAGAAACTTTGATCTTTCCTTTTGCTTTTCCTTTTCTTTACCTTATGAATTATTTCTATATTAAATATTTTCGAAATTGCAATTAGATTAGTTTGATTTTGTATTAGAAATTTAATTTGTATTTTTGTATATTTTAGCATGGCCCCCTGTAAATCAGTCCTTTGACTGAGGGGCTACCATGGGTAAAAAAGATAAAATGAAAAAAAAAATGTGCCACAACAAATAAAGAGCATGGTCAGCTAAAATGCCGCGAATATTTTGGTAATAAAGGTAATTAAGTCAACAATTTAGGTTGATGCAGTAACCGTGATAGCATTACAAAAATAATATTTCAGGTACCCAATGGTTCATGATGAAAAGTTAAGAGGGGTGTGTCACAACAAGTAAAGTGGGAGGTCAGCTAAAATGCCGCGAATATTTTGGTAATAAAGGTAATTAAATCAACAATTTAGGCTGATGCAGTAACAGTGATAGCATTACAAAAATAATATTTCAGGTAACCAATTAAGTGCATGATGAAAAGTTGAGAGGGGTGTGTCACAACAAGTAAAGTGGGAGGTCAGCTGAAAATGGCGCGAAGATTTTGGTAATAAAGGTAATAAAATCAACACTTTAGGTTGATGCAGTAACCGTGATAGCATTACAAAAATAATATTTCAGGTAACCAATTAAGTGCACGATGAAAGTTAAGAGGGGTGTGTCACAACAAGTAAAGTGGGAGGTCAGCTAAAAATGGCTCAGGGGAGGCAGCAGATTTGGCCACAGGGAAACCAGGAGATAATTATTGCTAAAAATAAAAATTTTAGAAATAAAAATAATATCCCCTGTGCGCTTAGTCATTTTTGTACCTTGGTCCCCTGTGCTTGGTCCCCTTTGCACAGAGGAGAATCTTCTCGGTATAACTTTCGATCAATCACTTTCTTTCAAACAACATGTCAAGGCTCTCTGTAAAAAGGCCGGCCAAAAACTCCATGCTCTTGCTCGCATATCACGATACATGGACACCGAAAAACTACAGCAGTTGATGAGGGGGTTTGTCTTATCTCACTTTAGTTACTGTCCGCTTGTTTGGATAGAACTTTGGATCATAGAATAAATCGTGTTCACGAAAGGGCATTACGCATAGCATTTAAAGATGACCGGAATGATTTTGGTTTTCTGTTGGAACAGAC
Source organism: Aurelia aurita (assembly GCA_004194415.1). Taxonomy (NCBI): domain Eukaryota; kingdom Metazoa; phylum Cnidaria; class Scyphozoa; order Semaeostomeae; family Ulmaridae; genus Aurelia; species Aurelia aurita. Next base: position 1,210,406 of record REGM01000044.1, read on the forward strand.
TAATTCGGTGCCAATCCATATAAGAAACCTACAGTTGCTAATGACTGAAATTTATAAAACAAAATGCAGTTTAAATCCACCATTCATGAAGGATATTTTCATGCAGCGAAATATCAGCTACAATCTGAGGCATGGTAATGACGCTCAACTCCCAAAGGTACGAACCACTTCCTTCGGAGTTGAGTCCATAACTTACCTTGGAATTAAACTGTGGCAGTTTTTACCGCAGGAAATAAAACACGCAAACACCCTTCCCATTTTTAAAAAACAAATTAGATGTTGGAATGGAAATAAATGCAACTGTAGACTCTGCAAAACATACATCCCGCAAGTTGGGTTTCTAACAGGATAGACAATTAGTATGTATCTTTCCTGTAATATATATTGCCCATTTTAATATTCTTTTTTCTTTTTCTAGATTGTAAATTGTAAATATGTATTAAAGTAGGCCTTAATTAGCTGTAAATTAGCTATTCTATTTCTTGCCTACTGTAAATAAATTATTGATGATGATGATGATGATGATGCGCGAAAGACTGCGTAGGGACTAAGGTACAAAAATGACTAAGCGCAAAGGAGACAAAGACAAATTACTTTTTTACAAATTTTATTTTCAGCAACAATTATTTCCTGGTTTCCCTGTGATTTGGCAGCAATTATTTTAGAAATTGGGATTCAGAGAGATAGTCAGCAGCGTGGTAGTTGTAGATGCATTCAGAGAAAATGGTGCACCGAAGGTTCCCTCCTGGGTCTCGACAGATGAACTACCTATGATTACGCTAAAGATGGCGGTGAAAACCAACCTTTTATCAAGATGCGTGGCGTTTCAATTAAGAATCTGTAGCGATTCTTTAGGGATTTGACTAAAGAATGCAATGCACCTTGGTAAAAAGTTCCTTGCCGCCAAAAGCTCCTCGTCATAATTGTCTATTCAATAACAATCTAGAAAGCAAGGGCCTAACTTATTCTCGGATTCGTAAAGACAGACGAATCTTTCATAGCACTCTGACGACTCTGTCTGCATCTTATAAATCTTATAAGGTTTCTTATAAAAATTACTAAACCTTCCTCAAATATGACATCAACGAGAAGTACCTTCCTCCGGCTCACAGCCGTGGAGCCGTGACTTTTTCTAGACTCTGTCTCAAAGTGGAATAGAATTCTCAGTACCAACAGGGAAACTTGCCCCTAGTTGCCCCCTGAATCCACAAGTTCAGGTGCCTTCTCAAATTTCAAATAAAGCAAATGCAAAGCCAATAAAATTGTGAGGGGAGAGGCTTGCAAATAAGAGGCCGACGACATAGTGAGGCTTTCAGAAATAAGAAGGGCTTTAAAGATAATAATTCATTCACTAGAAATCTAGTATCTGGATTGACTTGACCTGATAAAGCTTGCTGTCAGCCAAGGGATGGAAGGAGCAAAATTGAGTTAAGCATGGACTATGAATAGATAATAAGACCGATTGTCAAGTGTTGTTAACGTGGAACTGAGAAGGTGAAGGTGAAGTTGCGTTTTTTAGCGCCAAGCGCTGGGATCGCAGAAGTAGAGAAGACCTAATCGCCCCTTGTCATGAGGCTCAAATGGTGGGGCTCTACCTGGGATCGAAGCCTGTCCGCCTGACTGTTCTGGCTGCAAAGTCAGAGGATTACACCACTGCGCCACAACACTTTTAGTTAGATATTCTTGAAGTTAGATATTCTTGCAACGAACCTCTATGATATTGGCATCAAAATATTAAAGGTTGGCCCATATTGTGGTCCAGACGCGAGGATTTAACATGCCACTTGGAAAGGTACATAATACCAGACATCACCTGCAAGATCCACATCTCAGAGACACTCTCGGACTCTTTAGCCAACAAGACCCTTCCTTTGAGCAAGTTTAATATGTTCTGACTTAAAAGCTCGATGTCCTGTCCAGCCATAATGTTTCGACTTCGCAAATGCATCGAGCGTACGGAAATTCCCCTTGGCATAATTGATGAATGCTAACATTGCCTAATTTCTTTTAAACTCTCTATGTAAAAAAGAGTCTGTATTTGACTAGAGTGAACACGCCTGCAGAGAGACTCTATGGGGCCTTGGTCGTAAATCGAACTGGGGCTCATTGAAATTCTGAAAAGGACTGAACAAGGGCAATTTTAAGAAAATTCTGCTCGATCAAACTCTCCAGACTCCCGAAAACAAGGGAAACGCTCTATCAACACTCTTTCACCTATCGTAGCTTTTTGGGGGTCCCTCTAAAGTCGGGGCTAAGGGCAATCGGTCCCCGTTCTCGACAGGCTCGGTCCAGGAGTGGATAGTACTATGATTTCAGTAAACGCCATATTATCTTGACCATCCCAATAGTTTTTAAGCTTTTAAAACTTCTCCTGGGTTGATCAACGCTCCTTACAGAATGTAAGAGCGCTGTAGATGTGTAAATTGGCTCACGACAGTTAAGGCCACACCTCTAAAGCAGAATTCCCCGCCTACAGAGCAGAATAACTGAATTCCAACATTCGAATCCTGCACATTTAAGCACATCGATTCATGGGTGTTAAGAAACGCAACAGTTACCCGGGGGGGTGCTCATATATTTTTGCATACGGGGACGTGCCGCTGAACAGGGTATCGTTTTCAGACTTCAGACTCCGAGACAGGGTATCACTTTTTATCTCTGGCTCCATGACAGGGTTGTACTTTTGTTGGTTGGCTCCGTGACAGGGTGATAATGCATAAAACTGAAATTTTTTATTAAGAAAATTGCGTTTTCTGATAGATTCGACTGACACAAGAATTCCTAATCGTGACCCACCAACGGTAGAGTTCAACGTAGCAGCGCAGCAGAAAGAACAGCAACACAACAACATAGATAACAACAACTTTTTCGTTTGTTGCTATGGTAATGATCGTTTGTTAAACCATCGCGACCGGGTGATTGTCTTCAAGAAACTCCAGGACAGGGTGTCATTTTCTCAACTTAACTCCGGGACAGGGTATCATTTTTTAACATTTGACTCCGGGACAGGGTGCCTTTACGAATTTCCTAGAGGCACGTCCCCGTATGAAGTAAAGTCAAGTACCCCCCCGGGAACAGTTATTCCTACAACAGTTTTTTCCTCCTTGTGTCCCTATGCCCGTGGGGGTTGTTGTTGTTGCGTCAGGGGAAGAAAAGGGGAAAGAAGAACCTTTCTTTTCTTCAGTTCACTGTCACTCATATTTTCTGGACACAGGGATACAAGGAAAACCGGGCACACAGGGATACAAGGAAAACCAGGCACACAGGGATACAAGGAAAACAGAGCAAGTGGATAGGGACATAGGGAGGAAAAAACTGTTGTAGGAACAACTACCGCGTTTCTTAACGTCCATGATCGATTCACTAGAATGACTGGAAACTAAGGTCTTCTAACAACCTCAAGTTACCATTGACGATAGACTACACCCAGTTTCGACAAAAAGTGAAGCATTTTAGGGTCAACGTGAACAACATACTGATAACAATCCCAGAAGACGTCGTTTCTAAATTCCAGCTTCAAACCCTACGAAAAGATCACCACATAAACAATAATCAGATTAAATAAAATTTATCAGTTTTTCAATAATCTTAGACATGGGTGGCTTATTGGTCGAGGAAGTATCATGGGACTTGGGCCTTTCCTCAAAATCCGGTCCAATAGTGAATTTGACCATAATCAACCAAAATCTGCATCACCACATTAAGGCATACATTTTACGTCTCGTACTTTCAAGAGATAGCGGTTTGAAGGAATTTCAACATTTGAAGAAGAGTTGAAGGCAATGGCTGATCTTCTTGCTGAAGATGTTGTGGCGCCGTGTTGTAATCCACTGACTTTGCAGCCAGAACAGTCAGGCGGACGGGGTTCAAATCCCACCAGCACTACGTTGGGTCACCTGGTAGTTAGCCACCATTACACATATTTTCAAAGCTCTTCGTCAGACACTGTTCACATAATAAATCGTCCGATGATCCCGGGGGGGGGGGTACTTAGTATATTTGTCCGACGGGGACGTGCCGTTTTTCAGGGTATCGTTTTCGCCTCTTTTTTCTAGCGCCGGGTATCGAAAGAAGGCAATTTTTCTAGAGCCGGTTGTCAAAAGGGTGTATTTTCTTAAAACAGGTTGTTGCTTGGCCAGATTTTTACGTTTTGGAGTGTACTTTTCGACGATTTTTTCTAGAATCGGCTATCGTTTGGGGGGAAAAATTCTGGGGCCGGGTAAAAATGTTTGTCTTTGGGGGGCACACCCCCGTACAATTGAAAGTCAAGTACCCCCCCCCCCCCCGGGCCGATGATAAAGTAAAGATGATAAGATGCGTCGTGGACAAAATAACTTTCAGAATGCGTAATTATGGTTCTAGTCTTCAATGCTATCTGCCACTTTTACACCATCGAAAGACTCTTCAAATAAAGACTTTTTCAATCAACTTCGTTCCCAGGGTGTTCTTGCGCCATACGCTATTCACCAAACCGAATGAACACCCTGGTGCACATCACGAAAATCTGTCCAAAAATTCGACAGATTAGCAGCCATCATGGATTTATGGTTGGCCAGATACATGTACATGTAGCCAGATAGCACTAATTATGTAGCCTCGATTTCATACAAAATAGTCTCATTGCAATGATCGTCGCCTAGTGACTAAATTATGCTGCTCTTATTGGAAAATTAGTAAGTGTTAAGTAATAAGTCACTCTGGCGACGAGATTGTTTTTCAATTCGATTTAGACAACGCAGTTTGCAGGCCCTAAATTAAAAAAACTATGTACGTTATGATGATTTCGTATAAAAAAAGAATGTTTAAGAAAACCTCATCTGACAAAATGGCTCAAACATGAAATTTAAAAATGGATCGACTCGAAACTAAACCAATTACAACTATTTTACTAAATCAAATTACTTTATGGAATTTTGTCGGCGTTCATGATTAGTTATTGGATTTTGAAGCTTAACAGGCTTGTGTGTTACTTTAGAGATTTTTTAATGCCAGAAAAACATTTATTGGAAAGTTGATCCCAAAACAGACAACAAACAGATCTACAGAAGATTCTAGGAACTTTGACAATCTTGTTACGTAAAGATCTGAAATTGAAAACGGCTGGAAAATAAAAGTACGATTTGCCGTCGAAACTGTTTTTCGGCGTTAATGTTGTTTGTTCCGAAAATTCCTGGCACAGAAACGAAAAACGAGTTGCATAATAGAGAAAACGGCAAAATATTTAGTCTGAAGGTGCAGTACTCAGTGCAAAGTCATAAGATATGGTTTGACGTCACAAGATATTGTCTGACAGCTGAAGGGGGGGGGGGGCAACTTAACAAGCATATCGTATCGCGGGGATGTGCCATTTTTAAGGGCACTTTCTACTGACAAATATGGAATTATGAGTGTACACTTACACCAAAGTGGGTATGTTCTCAGAATCATGGGTATACATTTTGAGAAATATTTACATAGACCAGAATCATATATATGAATTTCAGACAAAATGCTTAATCTAGCTATTTTTATAAACTGCAATATTGTGTTGGAGGTTTACGGTCAAGGTGGCTCTGCATTTAAGGTGGCTCGAACATTTTCGCAGAACAGCGATAAAGTGGCTCATTATCAACTAAAAATAAGTTCAAAATATATAAAAAATAGGTTATGGTGGCTCACTACAGATACAAATTTTAAACTGATACGCACTTGGTGTCGTGTTGCTCATGGTAAGAATACTGAAGTAAAGTGTGGCTCAAAATTGTTCATTCGTTTGAAAATCACCAAAATCTGATTTGCTGCTGATTTGAAAATTTTCCAACCTCGTTCCCATGACCCAAAAGGAGGCTGCTGAATCCAGCATGAAAGCCTTTTTGGGTATCAGTATTGACGTAGGAAACTGGCCCTCGGAACCAGGTCGAAAATTTTCATTTTGCTCTCAAAAAATGGGGTCAAATTGTTAACAGATATATTGCATACATGTCCATTACGGTTGCATATCTGGTTGAAAGATAAAGTCTTCATTTCAAGTTGTGAAAACAATAGTTCTTTTAGTGGAAATACCATGTTGGAGGTAGCAAATCTTCCAGCATTAGACCCAGGCGAATTCAAATTCAAAGCTGAATGTTATAAAACAGTCGTTGCTATGATTAGAAATCTCGATTAAATACATATTTCAAGTAAGAGCATTAAGAAAACAGTGATATTTAAATCGGGAATATCTTATAAACTGGAAAAGCCCTTTCTTTAATCTTTATCTCTTTGCTCTCTGAATATTTCTAGGTCACCAATGGGCGTTAAGAAACGCGGTAGTTGTTCCTACAACAGTTTTTCCTCCCTGTGTCCCAATGCCCGTGAAGGTTGTTGTTCTTGTGCCTGGTTTTCCTTGTATCCATGTGTTCTGATTTGAGTGACTGTGAACTGAAGAAAAAAACCTTTCTTCTTTCTCTTTCTCCTTCTCTTTCCCCAGACGCCACAACAACAACCTTCACGGGCATAGGGACACATGGAGGGAAAAACTGTTGTAGGAACAACTACCGCGTTTCTTAACGCCCATGGATCACCGTTAATTTTGCTTTTTGTAGTTATGTAGTCCTTACGATAAGCCCCTAGAAGAGAGGCTTACCACTACAGCCCGGAAAAGGAACTCGTTTTCTGGTATCAAACTCTAAGGATACCTATGCACGCAGGGTGTCCCAAAACAAAACAGAACTTTAACCGAAAGCTTTCAGAAAACGATAACATTTTGATTAATTTAACGCATATCATCCGAAAGCAAAATTTATCTTCTCTCCAATGATACGCAGTTTTGGTGTTTTGATGGCGTTATTTAGCATGCAACTCATCAATTAGCCCAAGGGTGGGCATGCTGCAGTGAGGACAGTGGTCCCATGTATGTCTACATAACCGGTTTATTTCTCCCATACTATGCTAATGTCTGTCCCTAAAATCACGTCTATTGTGAACAGTTTTCAATAATATCATTTTGCAACTAACTTGGACTGTTCATGTTCTTGGATGTTGGTCAACATTTGTCCTCAAAATTAGATTTTATCGGAGTATTATAAAAATGTATGTCATGTCCCCAAAACCAGTCTTTTTACGAGCGCACTTCGTACTGGTACGCTGAAAAATGTGTTCGTGAAATCATTTTTCCAAGACATAAATAGGACCAACAAAAACACAGCGCATGCCCACCCTTGTCAGCCCAAGTGCAGTGGCTGACATATTGGAAATGTTCTCAAAATCCAATATGTCCACTGGCCTTGCCTATTCAAGGAGTGGCCATAACCACACAGTAATCACCACTCCTGCTGAACTGCGATAACCTCTTTTCATTTCCACTCAGTATTAATTTAACCAGAATCATTTCTTAAAGACCATTAATAATCTTTTCTTAGATTATCTCTCTAAAGCTTTTCTTTTCCTGGTGATACCAAGCTGTTCCTCATTTCCTCGTGTAGTTTCCAATATCTTGATTTCATTCCCTTATAATTCTCCTCTGTGGTAGGCCTACTATATTACTCTGTCTCGAGCCATTACTCCAAATAGTAAACTCAACATGAACTCTACAATCCGATTTCGTCTCAACAGTCCACTTTAAAATTAATATATTCTCAAATTAGTGAATCAGTATATATTGCGTCTATATTCGGCGAGTGTCCCAGGTGGCATAAACAAGTTGTGACGTTTCCATCAGTCAGCAAATTGTCTCTTTTGGATAACGCTATAGATGATAAAATAACTCTGGAGCTGACGAACTTACTGATTCATGTTGGAGAAAGCTTACTCCACTAAAGGAAGAAAAACGTAATTTTGAGCTATATCCAACCATGCTAAAGCTAGCATAGGGCTCAAATCTTTCAAACCTTTTAAAAGGTGGGTGTAAAATTCTATGACATTTTTCTTTGAATTGAATTGCTTGAAAGTAACTTAGGGTATTTTGCTGTAAATCTGCCGTGGAAATTTTTTGATATCTTGATTATTTTCAAAATGGGGGCATTTTTATTTTTGTTGAAAGAATTTATGGAAAATTTTGATAAAATTAAAATCAACGTAAATCCTAAATCAATAGAGGAAAAATGATACAATCTTCAAGAAAACCATAGTTTACGAAGGTCTACAATATGGTGGCAAAAAGAAATACTCGCTCTTCTGGTTTAGGATTTAGAAATTTGATGACGTCACAGCCTCAAATATAATAAATGCTGCCATTTTGAAAACAATCAAGATATCAAGAAATTTCCAAGACAGATTTACAGTAAATTACCCTAAGTTCCTTCCAAGCCATTTACTTAAAGAAAAATGTAATAGAATTTAACACCCACCTTTTTAAAGATTTGAGCCCTATGTTGCTAAAGCTGGAATTTTGCAAAAATTCGATTTGATAATAATTTTTTGAGCAGTTGCAGTATACACCATACTCTTTCTATAAACTTTAATACACGGAAGTTCTTCTCTTAGAGACTATTAATGAAAATAGGCAACTTGATTACAGCTATTTCTATTTCTGCAAGAAAGTTTTACAATTCTGTTTTTCATTGCTCAAATGTTAGAATTCAGTATCTTGTCTTGTCACCCTGACCAGCAGGGTAAATTTCTGGGGTTTGGATTGAAATATTTCTGTCAATTGTCCCGGTGGAAATTTAGATTGAAACGAAGTAATCTTTGCAATCCGACCAGATATTTGGAATTTACGTAAGTAAAGAAATATTTTCTTATCCTACACCACCCAAATTTCAAATTACTGACAAATGGATAACATCGAAAATGTCATGACTTATCTATCAGTCGTATCTTATTTTGAATTATCGATACTTATCTATCAGTCTTATGGGTTATGAATATGTTCCTATTTATCGGATGTACCAAAAGGTGTGCCAATAATACAATCCCACATTTCGTTTATCTCGCAAAAATAATCTTAATACAAACTTTGGAAGCCAAATAATGTACTTGATCTTAAGAATAAGTTATACGTGGAATAAAAAGGGTTTAGAGTCAAGTTTTCGTAAAATGTGTTGAGGTGCTTACCTATCTAAGATGTTAAAAACATCTACCAAAATTGTCATTTTACGTTCTCACTAAAATCCCAAAGAGACCGTTGGCAGGGAAAAATGTTTTAACGTAATCTACAGAGTGTCTGTGCTCCGTTTGTGTGACTTCTGTGGAGGAGCTGTAACTTTAATTGTTCCATTGTTGATACAGTTGCATAGGATATGCTTCAACTTAAATTCTGAGCCCTTGCTTGAGTCCATCTGACCAGTGGCGGAAATTGAGCCTTTGGAGTGGGGGGGCAAGCGCAGTGAATTTTCCGAGTCATTTGTTTGAGGTTCATACAGCGAAAGAAAACGGTCTTAGCGGCGTGGCCACGATAAATTAACTGGGGAGTAATATAATGAGGGGGTCTGAGGGCGTAGCCCCCAAGAAAATTTTTTGAGGACACGCCCTCTACTTTGGCTTAGAACGCATCTCTCGATCCCATGTTTACCGGTATTAACATAGATTTTTTTACCATTTTGTGAACTTTGCTTTAGAAGTTATCATCCCCAGGAAAATTTGTGGTAAAGCATCATTTTCTTTGGCTTAGAATCCCTATCTCCATCCCATCTTTACCAATTTTGTAACAGTTTTCTATGAATCACCATCTTTGGGAAAATTTTTGCGCAAAGACCTTATACTTTGTTTTAGAAAGCTTCTCACAATCCAATGTTTGCATGATCCCGAAATGGAAGCCTTTAAAATTCTGCGATAGTAGGTCTGGGAAAATTTTTAAAATGCAAACCTTTACTTTGGCTTAGAATGACTCTCCTTGTCACTTTCCAGAATTTCTTGGGAAATTCTTACCCTACCCTACCTATACTCGGCTACTTTCTCCTCGATTTTGAACGAATCTCGAGGACCATCTTTTGACAGAAGTTGGGGGCATATGCCGCCATCCCTCCCCGTGGCCACGCCACGCAACTGAACGGTCCCCTTTGCAGCGAATAGAAACGAGAACGCTTTCATTTTACTAATTACACCGAAATTTCATGCCGAAAGACCAAACTTTTCCGAATCAGCGGGCCTTTCTTCTTCCACTTTCCAGGTAAAAATATCCGACTTTTAAGATAAATTTCCGAATCATATCGAATTGGGGGGGCAGCTGCCCCCCCAACCCCCCCATAATTTCCGCCACTG
>REGM01000044.1:1220615-1253732 GCA_004194415.1 Aurelia aurita
TCCGACTTTTAAGATAAATTTCCGAATCGTATCGAATTGGGGGGGCAGCTGCCCCCCCAACCCCCCCCCATAATTTCCGCCACTGCATCTGACAATTGGTTGCTGATTTATGGCACGAGAAAGTCAGAATAAGTGGCGGCTTTAGAAACAGCAGTTCGTTCGTTCTCCAACGATGTCAAAATCAAGTAAATGTTGCATGAAAGGGTTTTTAGAACTGTATTTGAATTTTTTCAAGATTTTCATCTTATAAATGAGCACGAAGACAATGCTATCAGTTTCGCTAACTGGGCTATTGGCAGAACATGCTGTTCTCTCTCAATCAAAAGAAATCAAAGACTAACTATGTTTTGCCTTTGATAACAACAGTCTGGAGGACAGGAACCATAGCCTGCGTGCAGCCTCAACACTCCTCCGCCAAAGTATAGACTTTGGCGGAGGAGTCTTGAGGCTGCACGCAGGCTAAGAAACCAAAGCAATGCAACAAAAAGCTTTCGGCAGACACTGTTCTCAGTTTGAAACGTCTAATAACTTGTCAATCGTTAAAAAATACGTTGTAATCAAAACATTTATTTACGCATAGGATAAACACTTTGCTTCGACAACACCCTATCACGTTATCAAAAATCAACAAACAAAAATGGTTCATGTGTTGTTGGAGTGAACCAGAAATCCAAAAATAACATCAAGAAAACAAACAACACGTGTAGCTGCTGGAGAGCAAAAAACACATCATGAGTTGCATGTAGCGAAGCATTCACCACGAAACAGCAGGCAAATCTCAAAATACTCAATTACAAATCTTCTAGTTACAGGCAAAGAGAAACCTAAGTGATTCTCCGTAAGATCAGGAAGTTTTCACAAAAAGAACTGCTTGTTTAAAGTCTTGTTCTTACATCGACATGAAAACAGTTGGAGCAGTCACCCAACTCACGCAGGATAACAAGAGGATCAAAAATAATAGTAGTTGTCTTGCAAAGACTTTTTTAAAGACTGCCCAGGGCATTTATTTTCATCTTTCTGGAGGCGAATGATTGCACGTATTTTTTATGAGAGACTCTTATAAGAAACTCTACTCTCAGATTAATAAAAAATAAAAAAAGTCAGTGTTGGGTCAAAAATATTTAAGAACCTTGTTCTTTTAGTCGAGGAAATCCATAACACATTTTCATTTCATTTTCACTTGGTTTTTGTACTGTGATACTTGGAAGTTGGAAGGTACTTGAGCAATGTCTAGACAGTGACACTGCTTCTTAAAACTTCGCAGTGAAATGCTCACGAGAGCACAGGATGTAAACATCAACTAAGAACCTTCAAGAAGCTCTGAGTACTCAATAATGATAATTTTAAGAAGCTTTCAGCTGGGTCAAATTCTTCGTTTCATATAAAATAAATGCATGCAGTCTGTTTACCGCCAACTCAGTAAGTCAAATGCGACAGAGAGATCTTGTATCAAACTTGCGAAAAATGTTCAAAATAAGTCCCACAAACAACCAGCTTCGTAACATTGTTTATCAACAGTTTAAAAACAGATTTGCGTTTCATTCATTAAATTAAGTCAAAATATGTTTTTCCTACAAATTTAGTCCATGTGGAAAACATTCTTTACAAATTTGGTCCACGTGGGAAAATATTCTTTACAGGCTTTTAAAAATTGTAGCAAACAATTTTGAGTCATTCTTTGAAAATTTGAAAAGTGATTTGATAGATAACATAATATCATAATATTGTTGTGTCTGAATATTTTACCGAATTCCCCACAATATTTACGATTTGGTACAAAGACAAATATTTCAATAATTGCTTGGTCAACATGTTTCGTGTCACAAAATTAAATTTAAGTATCGCCAAAACAAAAAATAAATTTTATCGGTAATTGTTTGAAATATATGGTTATTTTCTATAAACAAAAAATATTTTCAAAGATTTAGAAGTTGCAAAACAAAGACGAAACGACGAAATGCATGGTTTATCTTTCAAAAATAAATTAGAAACCACGGTGGTAAAACATTTTTGAGAATTTCTAGGAGATGAAAGCAGATTAAACGTTGAAAAATATCTATTGAAATTATTTAGAATTTCGCTGTTTTTCGACCTACCGACACTAACATTTTTGCAACGTATTTCATAACCTTAGTTAGAGGATATTTTATTTGGTTGTTGAGTCAAGAAGACAACAGAGACGGTTGATAGTTATTGATAACAAAAAGCAAAAGCATTCGAAAGTAGAGAATAGTTTACGAAGAGCTCCATCTTCCTATCTGTGTGGTCCAGTTGCTTGAACAAATGATTTTGTTCTCGAATTTGTTTCTTACTTGTACTTTTTATTTATCGGCCACTGCATTGTCAACTCATGGGGGCTTTTCTCATAAAAGCAGCTTCAAGAAACCTTCAAAACGACCTAAAATCATGATCAAATTTCGCTAATATTTCTGATTTACAGCATTGACTTGTACACGCTTTAGCACGTTGATTTTGGGACATGTCATTCTCTCAAGAGGATGAAACGTGCTAACACATGTAATTGTCATTACTAACGGGTGAGTCAATAAAAACCATCCCCGTTTGCAAGGCCACTGCTCCCTGGATATCAACGTAATAATATTGGCAAATATAGTATTTAATGGTGGACACGTTCAAATCGATTTTAAAATTTACCTGACTTAAATCGGTCACTCCGTTGGGAAATTTTGAGAGATATTCGCGATAAAGGCCCCTTTAAGAGACCTTCAAAACAGACCTAAAATCAAGACCAAATTTTTAAAATATTTCTGCCTTACAGCAATGGCTTAATTTCGCAACGGAGCGGCCGATTTCAATCAGGTAACTTCTAAAATCGATTTGAACATGTCCACCATTAAATACTATATTTGCCAATATTATTACGTTGATATCCAGGGAGCAGTGGCCTTGCAAACGGGGATTGGTTTTATTGACTCACCCGGTATAAAGCAGGAAAACCGACAAAATTTGATCATCATTCTCAGCCCTTTTTGTAGATTTTTTGAAGGGGCCTTTTCAGAAGAGCTATAGTAATTTCAGAACAGAGAAGCCGCTTTGAGCCAGATAAAATCTTAGATTTAATTAAATATGTCAGCTATTAAAAAAGAAATTTACCAATATTATGATTTGATATCAAGGGAACAGTAGCCTTCCAAACGGCGTCTGTTTTTTTCTGATTCACCCGGCATTAGCAAGATTATTCGGCTACTTCGTCTACATAGATGACACTTTGAGCTTTTATTGCTACAATTAAGGGCCTGATTACGAGATCCCTCTGTCAATAGGAGATATGTTATAAATCTGAAACTTGAATATATGGTAAGTGGGCCAGCCCTGGCAGCCGGGATCCCACTTCTACATAACAGGGCTGGCCCTGTTCGAAGGGATGAAATAATGACGTTTTTCTCATGAAATCGCTTGGCAGGGCTAGAAATAGGGCTGGCTTACCAAAGCTTTTAACTGCGCATGCACTTAGCCGCCAAGCCCTAATATTGCCAATGATTTCATTTTTCCCGCCAAAATTACTTCGCAGCCCTGGGGTGATGTAATCGCACGCAACATTTCATCCCTGCTTACAGAGGCAGCACTGCTAGCAGGGCTAGCCCTGCTCATGTAATAAGGCCCTAAGTCCTTTGGATATCAAGTAGACAAACCTGACTAATGAACAAGATACCTCAAATATGGATACGTATTCCCACGATCGCAATATTTCACATGTGGCATAACGTTTTAAAAGTGCGAACGCATCTATAACCAGTGTTGGAAAAGAAGGCGTCAAGGCATCTCTTGTCAGAAATTCTTTGCATTAGAATGTTAGAAAGAATTTCGATTCGACCACGCCTTGATTTTTCGACCCAGGAGAAGTATTAATAATAGACAATATCATATGAACAGAAGGTCTATTATGCACCAAGGAGAAGCAAGGTGTGTCTAAAAAACTAATTCCTCTCGTCCTAAGATGATTGCCTCTCAGAAAATCTGTAATTGCCTCTCAGCAAATCTGTCAGCATGGTTTTGCAATACTTAAGATACATTGAAGAGTGCATTCATACTGCTAGAGCATTAGGTTACCAGAATGCAAGATCTTGATACCACAATTCACAATGTGATGCATAAATTTGATTTGCAATACATAAGATGATAGATCGACTAGACTGCCTTTTCACAGGACAGGCCTTATCGTGTACAGTAAAAACCTGCATATAACTATTTCTTAAGCCTGGCAAAGGCTACTAATTTTCTATGTTTAAATTTTTTGAATACGCAATTAAGAGGACCTGTACTATGTAGAAACGATATAAATGGCATGCATTGAACATCTAGCACTTTGCGACACCTTTCTTTTCAATTTTTGATTAAATGTACACCAATGTCAGGACAAATTCCTACAAACTTTAGCCTAAAGGTTCTTAAAAGTTATTCTTCATATATTCGGTTTTTTGCAGTAACTGAGTGCTGAGATTTCGCACAAACACAAGTTAAACATTGCCTCATAGATTCCCGAGAATTCCATCAAAATTACAAAACATTCTGTTTTCAGAAGACCAGAGTAAGTAGGCCTTAGAAATGAATTCGTAAAGGAGTTAAATGAAATGGCTTGATAATTTCCAAGCGTTCGAGAGCCTTTGTGGTGTTGTATTTGACTTCTGTTTCTCCTTGTAAAACAAAGCTAAATAAAAAAATGACAGGAAACAGAAGATCTTTCCTTCCACCAATCGTGAACAAAATTAAGTTTTCTCGACTTAAAAAAGAATAAATAGTCAGGGCCGTAGGAGAAGCATCTTAAACTTGGAGGGGCACGACACTTCAAGGGTACTTTTTTCATTAAGCTAGAGGGGCATTTCCTCAAACAAAAAGGGCAATTTCTCGTTTATTGGAAAATTTTGGGGGGCACGTGCCGCCAGTGCCCCCCGGTTCCTACGTCTCTGGAAATAGTACAAATAGACGAAAGAAGATTGAAAGTATCAAACTTTGTTACAAAAGATTCCAATTCGACGAATAGGGAAGATGAAGTTTTAATAGCTGGAGTTTTGATGTCATTCAAAATAGTTTGATTTGATTTGCCGCAAGGGAAGTGACACTCTTTTGCTAGCATGGAGGACATGTAAGAAATAACTAAAATTGTTTGGTATTACGAGCAGATTTGCATTAATTCACTGATGACCACAAATTTAGGTATCATTACTGTTTAATGAGATATAACTTCTGCTCACTCGGACGATTCATTGCTATAAAGCAGTAAGCAGACATTGGTAATAATCGCCTGTCTGGGTAGAGGCTTAACAGAAATAACCAACGGACATGATTTGTTGCCACACTTTAAGACATGCCTCTGCCACGAGGACAGCCTACAGAAACTGCTCTTAGAAGTTTACAAAACGCTCCACCACTTAAATCCGTCATACCTCTGGGAGAATTTCCAAACAAAATGTATAACTTATAACTTACGTAAGCAAGTTTTATGCAAACTTCCTCAGAGGTCTCAAACAATAAAATATGGGATAAACTCCCTGAGATTTAGGGAAGCTATTGTAATTAATATGTATGTATTACTTTAGGTTAATTGTAGATAGTTCGTGTAAATTAGCTTTATTCTTTTAAAACTATGAAAATACCAACTTTAAATAAATATATGAATGAATGAAGGAATGAATGAAGGAATGAATGAATGAATGAAAAACCACTGTATAGGGGCGAAATGGATTATAAGTTTCCAATCCTATGTCTGCTGCCTCGGGTAGTACCAACGCTCGTGCTATAAGCGCCATATGTTTTCCACCTCGGCATTACGTTCAGTCAATCAACTGAAACAATTGCTTAACAATACATCTGAGTTGCCCAAAACTGATGAAATTTCTCCAAACAATCCACCACACATCTACGCGACCATCCGAAAACATGCACTGCGGAGGAAACTAAAGCCTGATCTTTTCAAGCACGGTCTGACACGGAGCAATTCACTTTAGTACCAAATGCTTGAATAAGGTTCTTGTTTCATTATTGATGCGTGCAAAGTGACAGTTAGCTATAATAAATGCATTAAAACAAGAGAGACCTCACAGAAACAAAAATCACCAAATTCTCCAAGACCAGGTTTCTAAATCGCACATCCTGAAAGGCTGAACTCTAAAGTGGTAATTCGACAGAAATTTCGAGGTATAGCACTCGGTATCTCTCAAACCAGTCACTAACCAAACGGGAAAACTGACCACGTCACATATATAGGCGTCAAAAACACATGTGGCCAAAGACACAGACGGCGGGCGGTGCTACATGGGTCCCACCATTCCAAACATAATAAACCAAAACAAAAATCCTAAAAGGCTGAACTCTAAAGTGGTAATTCGACAGAAATTTCGAGGCTTAACACTTGGTATCTCTCAAACCAGTCACCAAACTACGTCACATATCTAGACGTCAAAATACACATCTGTCCACACAGGACATTAGTAGTGAAGCATACACACTTATAACACGATTCCAAGCATTCGATAACCTAACTACTACTGCATAGACCTCTATTTGAACCATCTCTGCTCAAATAGTTATTGTAGCGGTTCGTTTCGTGGAAACTTTTTGCAATGACTTTTTAAAACAAACACATAAGGAATTGTCAGACGGAGTAGATAATCTGATTTACTAGATATATAATATCTCCACATTGCGATTGTCAAATGGATTTAGGGACATTCTTAAACTAGATGCAGTAGCATTGGTCTTATAACATTTGATGCATATTTGAGCCCCTTGTTGGTTGTAGCATTTTTGGTCTCACAGTCAATAGAGTTTAACTGCTGATATAAAAGCAAAATACTTGAATTTGCTGAATGCTCGAACTTACAACAAATGCTCAAAATATGATTCAAACATCGGGCCAGGTCAAGGTCTTTGATATCCTTGATATCCATTGGAAAGGTAAAATAGCTCAGTTTCCTAATGAATGGTAGACTTACGACGTGATTCCTTGTATTCATTCAATATTTTTAACCTAATTTTTTATTTTCTCTCATATAAGGACTCACATCCAATCAGTAACGAATTGGGGACTAAATTTGATTGAAACCGAATGCCTCGTGAAGCAAAAATTCCTACACGACCCCCAGCACGGTTTTTTTTAACACAAGGTTCAGGGAAGATGCTTACATGCATCGTGTGATTCATAACTTTGATATGATTGGATCCGCGGGAAAAGCCGCGGAGATCCTGAAATTAGTCCCCATTTTTGATGCGTTTGGTCATAAGTCTCAGTATGAGCGATAACCATTAAATTCAATAAGCGATACTGAGACTTATGTAATGAGTATAAATGAATGGTTGAAGAACACGAAAAATGTTTCATACCTCAGACCATCCAAGACCAACAGCATGAGGATTGCAATCTCTTTTATTGCATGAAACGACTTCAGCGGGCTTAGGGGCAAATAGACATACATCATCTTCGACTGCAATGTTGGCAATACCTCGTTTTCGACATTCAAGTATTGGAGATTTCGTTCCACCAACACCACAAGTAGCAGTGCAATTCGTCCAGTCTTTAATATGCCATCTGAAAGAAGAGAAAGTATGATTACTCAGATGAACATTTTCAATGAAGATGTAACGGGTATAAAGGACAATTAAAGGCCAATTGAAGGTTTTGTGGCGCAGTGGTGTAGTCCTCTGACTTTGCAGCCAGAACAGTCAGGCGGACAGGGTTCGATCCCAGGTGGAGCCCCACCATTTGAGCGTCATGACAAGGGGACGCGGACTCGATTAGGTCTTCTCTACTTCTGCGATCCCAGCGCTTGGCGCTAAAAAATGCAACTTCACCTTCACCTTTATTTCCATTGTTTACGAGAGAAAACGTCACTCTGAAATCGATTAGAAGTTTACGGCTGAGTGAATTTTGATTGTATAAAATTCCACCCGCACGAAAAAAATTCAATGACTGGAAACAATCCTTAAACTACCTGGCGTCCCACAAAATTGACACAAGATTAAAAATCTACTAATATTCGATTGGAAGATCTATCTTCAAATTACTCCTTGCCTGAAATTGCAGCAAAGGCCAAACATTTTTTGAAGCAGGCATATAAATTCTTATCTTGCTGAAAGCTTCAAAACTAAAAATTGTTTCGATTAAGGTTACTGTAACCCTTCAGACAGCGATTAAGAAACTCTACTTTTCACGGCCGTTCCTTAAACTATACCAAACAAACGTATATGTTATTAGAAGCAGAATTAAACGTAGAATACCATAAAAATATAACCAGTTGATTAAATAAAAACGCAAAAGATTTATTCCAGATTTTAGGCGAAATCGACCACCCTTGCGAAAAAATCTTGGTGTACCCCATCGGGCATTGTTCGACCAAAACTATCTATTTACCTAAGACTTAAGGTCCTGAACTGCAAAACGGTGTCACGAATTTTTGATAAAACGTGCTGTCTAGAAATAATGCAATTTTAAATTAATGTTCATGTCTGAAATGTCTTTTTTAACTTTTAAACCCTTATAAAAGTCGGACCAGTGGATCTATCATAAATCACTGACACCGTTTGGAAGTTATATGCTTTGTGACCCTGTATGCCAAGTGTAAAGCGATTTGATTGGCCCGTTAGGTACACCAAGGTTTTTTAGTAGCCACCAGTACCCCGGAATCTTGTTTCGAGAAATCAGGCTTTTATCAAATTGAAGCAAAACGCGCGGGAAAAACGATTAGGCTTGAAAGTGCAAACATAAAGCCGCAGGTCAAGCAATAAAGCTTTAGGGCGGTTTTGGTCAATCGTTATATCAAGAAAATAACAGCAGGGGATGTTGTGAATATAGCTGCAAGGTCAAGTGAGTTTACTTTAATCCTCTGAAGTCTATTCCCGCAGTTTTTGAGAAATATGATTGCTTCTTTTAAAATGCTCAAATCTCCCAGTAATTGTGGTTATTTCTGGAAGTGAGTTGGTTGAAACGGTACTCAAATATTTAAACCATTAGATTATCACGAAAACGAAAAATCGAGAATTTTTTGTCTGAAGGGTTACAGTAACCTTAAATGTTTTAGGAGCTGCATCGTTTTGAAACATACTACAAAATTGCAAGGAAAATTTTCAGTTTAATAATTTTTGTAATCGAATTGAATTGCATCCAATCATGTAATATTGGACGTCAATGAAACAAGGAAAGTTAGAGCTCACAGGCAGAAAAAACAAGTTTTAAATCGTTATGGCTCAGAATGAGGTTTTCAAGATGCTTCCAATGTTATGTCTGCTTAAGCTGCTTTTCTTGCTGAGCGCAATTCATACAGACGACTTGTCACATGACTTGACCAATCCGCGCTCGAAAATCCGAGTTGGGGCAAATGAAGCCATTACAAAGTATAGCGTCGCACTGGGATTTCGAGACTGTCTCCTTTATTTGTCGCACTAAATAAATTCAAAAAGCTTGGAAGCTGTTCAAATCATTCAAAAACTTTAGCAGATAGATAGGCGAATGTCAAAAAGGAAGGTTGACTTTAAAGAAGCAACGAGCAACTTACAGCCAACGGAGTTTGTGGTGCTGATTACGAAATTATTGTCGCTGAGGCAAGTTTCTCACAGCTTTCTTGGCCTAAATTTTTTACTTTAAAAACCATCATGTTTATGCAATCATTTCATAGGTTTAGGTCTGACTGACAATTGCTACCTATCCTTTCCTACTCACTATCGCGAGGTAGAATAGAGGAGCAATTTTATCCAACTTTTTGCAAATTTCGTATAGAAAACTATAGACATCTTCTGAAGATTTACCCCAACAAAAGATGGCGTCGCCGCTGTGACGTCACGCCGTCTATATGAATATTATCCTTGTTTTCCTTTAATCAGCAAAAACAAATAGATCATCCCGCAGTCGAATGCGAAGGCGCTGTTCACATTGCATCTCGGTATCGCATGGGTGTTTCGAACTTGAAATCGAATCCGACTTCGAAAATCCCATGCGATCCCGAGATGCAACGCGAACAGCGCCTTCGCATTCGACTGCGGAATGGTCTATTTCAACGATAAGTAACAAAATCAAACGATAATGATTTGTCACAATTATCATTATTCTTATTGTTAGATGACTAACTGAAAACTTGACTCAGAATTGCCCATGCCTCTTCATATGTCGATTTGAATAACATGCGAAATCAATGTGGGGAAATTTCGCTTTCTCATGTCGAAGTTATGAAATATATTTCAAATGTTCATATTACCAAAATGAAAAATTCCTGATTATGCACTCTGGCTCATTTAATTTAGACAGCATTTGCTCTTAATTAACTCAAGCCCTGACACCTGACTTTAAGGGGACACACATGACAATCTTATCGCCTACTTTCAGTGCATGTCGGCAAACTTCAGCGTCCTATTTCGATATCAGCAGGCACTATAAGTTGACCTTAAAACTATCTTCCAAGGAACCGTCATTATTTGAAATATATTTTAGTGAGATACTCGCTGATGATTAAAAGATAAATTAATATAAAGAGTGCTAGATACCTTTTTTCGGAAAATTTTTAAGGAAATGTACAAAAATTATTTTAATAAAGTTAAGACTTGAATTCAATAATGCTAAGGGAAGCCATCCGCTTAAACTGGAATAAAGTTTCAAGAGCATTTTGTAGTGAAAAGAGAGCTGATAAGCACAGGCTGACGCAACTACTGGGAGAACAAAACAAATGTACCGGGTATCCCAAAAAGTACTCCCGTTTAAGAAATCACGAAAACTCGCTTATCAAACCTGTCATAAAAAAATTGATCTTTTTTGTCAATGATCCAAATATATTTAAAGAAGATAAAATGTTTGTTTTCATTATTATTATCGATTTATTTATCGTTGGATTAAAAATACAATAGCTAAATAAATAGTAGCTAATTAATTCCAACGTTAAAACAATTTATATACAATATTACATAAGAAAGTAGTGAGTAAAATATTTACAAGTTATCAAAGTATACAATATAAAACGGAAATCTAAAAACATTTATCATAAGTAGCCCAAGTTTGGAATAAAAATGTGGTAAAAGTATTTATCATAAAAAGCCCAAATTCTGAATAAAAATGCGGCATAATTTGCAAGGACAATTTTCTCCGTACCAATTTTTTATCTTCGTTTTAAACTGACAAAGGGATTCTGAATTCCGTATCGTTGGTGGTAACGTTTGCCACCATTACTTAAAGGATATAAAATGACAGGTTGAAAAATCATATTCTGAGCTACACTCTTTAAGCAACATCGTAAATCTTGCCTAAGAGCCATATTTTGAGATTTCTTATTATCCTTCAAGTCTACGATGGCAACCTGCGTTTCTTTTTTACATTTATGACCAACCTATAAGCTTAATATACAAAAAGAAATTCATCTGGTAGGTAATCATCAGTGCTTTTTGCAGTATGCTTCATGCTTCACGACCAGGCGGCCATAAAAGGAGCTAAATTTGCTAATTCTAAAATCAATCACAAAATCAGCTATAACAGGGAAAATAATTTGGTCTTTGATCTACTTCCCAAAAAATAAATTTAAAGATCGGCCATGTAATCGAATTTTGGTGACTTTTCAAACAGGAGTACTTTTTTAGGACACCCAGTATCTACCGTTCAAAAATCGTACTACAAAAACTATAAAACGGATTTGAAATTAATACTTCGTTGCCTGACTGAGGGTTTAACTTATTTTGAGATTTAATTCATAATTTACAATGCATTATCTTAATGACAAAAGAAGAATTCCCGAAAACTAGCTTCCGTGGACTTTGGCTCAAACTACGAGTGGCTCAATTCCATCCATTTTTAAACAATAATTGAATTGAATTGAATTAAATTAAATTAAAACGGTACACAATGCTTTTCTCAGTTCAGGCAAATCATTCTAATGATATGGAAACTGTTCAAATGTAACTATGTTTTTTCCATCAATGCTGGGCATCAAACAGGTGAAATCTACATGATAGTGAAAAGCCCATTTTTGGTCTTTTTGGCATATCGAGAAATAAGATTGTTGAATAATTCCTAATTTCAGAGGGAAATAATGCACCTAAAATTTAGACAAAAATCTCGAAAAATAAATATAAATCTTTAAAGGATAAATTTGCCTCCACCTCCAAACCAGAGCTTTGGCGTTTTGGCCTAAGCAAATTCTTAAAGCACAGCGAATAAGTCAACACTAGACTTGACAAATTTGAAATCGTCACTTAAATTATATTTTGTGAAACGCATTTGTTGTGCAGTTTTTAATTTTTCTCCTCCTGGTTCAAATTTCCCAAGTCTATTGTTAACTTATTCGCTGTGCTTTAAGAATTTGCTTAGGCCAAAACGCCAAAGCTTTGGTCTGGAGGTGGAAGAAAATTTGTCCTTTAAAGATTCATATCTCTACTCTCAAAGCACCAATGTCAACAAACAAGGTATCTATGTACAAGTTAACTACCGAGCAATGTTGTAAAAATGATTTCGGATTGATTCATGCTAAATTCTGATCGTTATGGTTGACCCAATCTGTATACTTTTTTTTTGGAACACCCGGTACAATTTGTCAAACTGCGGATACAGTTTCGTGACCTACCCGGCAGTATCTGTTTTAAAATGCTCGTTTTAAGCTTTTATCATATACCGGGTGAGTCAGAAAAAACGTGGGGTGTTTGCCAATTTCTATTGATGCAGTTTAATTTGCAAATTCATTTCTTTAAAGTTCATTGCATAGAATAGAGGCTTACTTAGATATGAAATTTTTTTGGTCGAAATCGGTCTACCCTTTCCATAATTACGAGCGATTTTAGTAAAATGGTGTTTCGCAATATCCCTAAAATAGGCCTCCAACTAGATTCATATTCATGCACGTGTGCACTGCTAAACCATGACGAAGTTGCTGTTTCTCTACCAACAAATTTAAACAAAGCATGCATTGTGTTAGAATACAAAAGGAAAATTACTTGTATTTGTTTTGTAGCCCTATAACTAATTGTGATTGCTAGGAAGCAGAAAAGTTCTTCTGCTAGCGATACTTTTCACCAAAATAGCTATATCACAAAATTGCAAATAGATACAGAAAGAAATGGCCTATTATTTAGCAAACTAAATTTCTATAACTAATTCAATCTTTCTTCTACAAAATAAACGTTCAACACATCCGATTTGGCTTGTTTTTCAACAAAATATGGCTTGTTAAACACCCCACATTTTTTCTGACTCACCCGGTATATAAAGCAATCAGCAATGGTGATTTTTTTCTCTGCTTAAACTTAGGATCTG
Organism: Aurelia aurita; assembly: GCA_004194415.1. Classification (NCBI taxonomy): domain Eukaryota; kingdom Metazoa; phylum Cnidaria; class Scyphozoa; order Semaeostomeae; family Ulmaridae; genus Aurelia; species Aurelia aurita. The sequence continues at coordinate 1,233,853 of REGM01000044.1, forward strand.
GTTGATGTTAGACCATTCTTTTATCAATCGCTCCATCACTTGTTTAATTTAAAGACTCTGAGCTAACCAGCAGCCTTTGTGCGCATTCTTTGCAAAACAAAATAAACAACATTATTTTTCGGACAAAAAATAGATGGCAGGTGCAAGGTATGCAGGTTGCAAAGGCCCCTTTGAAAATTGGAGAAAAGGAAATATTGAATTTCTAATTTTGGACTCTATGGCTTTGTCAATGTTGAAATCTCTATTCAGTTAGAAACTTGATGTCCTGATTTGTTTTGTTATCAGAAAAAGAACTGCTTTCATGCATATAGCTGACAGGAAGCTCGGCATTGAAAAAATTCAAAATGTCGTATTGGCATTCTAAAACTAGCTCACAAGGTGAAGATGTGCTATATCTTTGTAAACAAGTGGATGTTCTAGAATTGCGATGTGGGATTGAACAAACTGCATTTTGGTATAGCTTCACTGCGCAGAGGCTGCTGGTTTGCGCAGAGTCTTAAGTGAAATAAAATAAGGAGTATATATAATAATCTTTTAAGATTATATTTCTAGCCTTGCAAGGAAAAAACTACCTCTCCTTCCCTTTTAGGTCAATATTTTCAAAACAATCCATCCACTTTCTCTTGAAAGTTTAAAACAGATGCACCTAGTTTAGTGCCTTCTTAAAAAAATGATGGCTTTGTGATTATAGAAACTATTTTGGCAAAGTTCTTATAAAAATTACTTCTTATTTTAGTTTGATGATTTTTAAATATAATTTACGTATAATACCAGATGTAAAAAATCTTCATGCATGTTTAACTGAACCTAACAAGAGCCAAGATTTGGCAAAAAGAAATTCATCTGAGAACAAAGTGTTCTACTCGAAATCACGAAAATACTTCAAATCAAGGCGGCTCACAAAATAATAGGCAGCCCTTTGCTACAAGATTTAATAATTGAAGTTTGGTGCTCTAATAAAATGTTGGTGCATTTTAAAACAAGTGTACTTTTCTACGACATCTGGTACATATCATCTTTCATTGGTAGGTTGATTAATAATTGTCTTAAGCATTGACTTTAATGAATTCTCACTTACCTGAACAGGCAGAATTGTTCATCTTGACAACTGGAAAGTTCAATTTCATCTTTTGCGGATGTAAGACAATTTGAAGCAGAAATAAGCTGGCCACTGACATCATCTATGCAACCTAGGATATTTTTCTTTTCGCCTGAAATAAAAATTAGATTCAATAACAGATTTATCTTTGGAGATGGAGAATAGAAATGAGTGCTCCTTCTTCAGTTACAAGCACCTTACTTTTCTCTTGTTGGTGTACCTTCTGGCAATCAATTTTATCCCTTGTCTACCCCACTTTTTCAGAGCTGGCACCCCCCCCCCTAGTTACAAGATCAAATTATTCTATCAACATCTGAAGAGTAAACTGCTTGTAAATAGAATCCCCCCCCAGAAAAGTGTTTTGATATAAAAGTATAGAGAAGGTGCCGTACTGATGCCGTACTGATGGACTTGTCAAAAGCATTTGATTGTATCCCACATGATCTCCTGATCGCGAAGTTAAATGCTTATGGCATAGATGAAAATGCCTCAGTACTAATCTATTCCTATCTTAAACGGCGCGAGCAATCCGTAAGAATAAACAATACATACAGTTCCTTTCAAACAATCTTATCTGGTGTCCCCAAGGCTCTGTACTAGGCCCTATTATTTTTAATGTATATATAAATGATCTTTTTCTGTTTATTAAACAGGCAACACTATATAACTATGCTGACGACAACACGCTTGCTTGTTTCTCTAGGACTCTACCAGATCTGGTGCGAGTCCTAGAGGAAGAAGCAGGTGTTGCACTAGATTGGTTAAAGCAAAACCATATGATTGCAAATCCATCAAAGTTTCATGCACTGTTAATTAAAAAAGATCAGACAACTACTAGTGGCGAGAAAATAAGGATCCAAGGAAAAACAATTGAGTCTGAAGATTCAGTAAAACTTCTCGGGATTCAACTAGACTATAAACTAAATTTTGATCCACACATTTCAGAACTTTGTAGAAAAGCTGCAACTCAACTTAATGTTCTAAAGAGGCTTCGAGCTTATATTGGTTTTGAAGAGCGAAAAGTACTTGTTCAAAGCTTTGTTTATTCAAATTTCAGTTACTGTCCTTTGGTTTGGCATTTTTGTTCAGCAAAATCAATGCATAAGATTGAAAAGATACAAGAACGTGCACTTAGGTTCCTTTACAGTGATAATGTCAGTTCGTATAATGACCTTCTACTAAAGTCAAAACGATGTACGATGCATGTTTCCCGACTTAGATCTCTCTCCATAGAAATTTTTAAGACGTTGAATAATCTGAATCCATCCTTCATGAAAGATATTTTTCAAATTAGATCCCCCAATTATTCCTCGCGAAATCCTAATAATCTTACTCATTACAGGCCAAATCAAGTNAATCTTATGAATTAATTTGGTTGCAGGTCAAGGAAGCTGAATAAGAAATCCAGTTCCAGGGACCTTCTTCTAAAATGATATTTTTTCAGCCTTTAGGGGATTGATTTGCACCAAGACAAAAATTGCATTAATTGCAAACTACAACAGGGATCAAAATCCTGAAGCTATGGTGAGTTACCCAAAAAGATCGGAATGATTTCAGGAGGAAGGTCAAGAAAGCTGAATAACAAATCCAGTTCCGAAGAGCTTTCTCAAACATCACATTTTTTAACCTCCAGGGGGTTGATTTATATCAAGACAAAAATTCCTTCAATCAAAAGCTACAACAGGGATGAAAATCTTGAAATATTTGCATCATGCATACGTAAATGACTTCCTGATCCAATAATTTTGCTGACCTAGAGATGATAAATCTATACTTTGTGAACAATCTCATCATAAATCTTTTGACCTGACAAGTTGCAAAACACTAGTATCATCCGCAGGGGTTGAATAATCTTGTTAAACAGAGCATGCATATTTATGCACAGGTATGTATCTTCTGATCAGTTCAAGAGAAATATTCAAAACACAACTAAGATGAGAGGAATTTCACTCCTAAACAAGATTATTTTTATCATTATTGCATCAATCTTATCATTCCACTCCAGTCAATGACCACACAAACAGCCTTGGATAATTTCAACTTAAGATGTCAATCCTTGGGTCAAAGATACCTAGTACATGTTTTCACTGATACAATCTCACCAGCTAATTGGCTCAAATACATGTCAAGACTTTATCTGACACAACTGCAGTAAAATTTTTGCTTTAACTTTAGAATACCTTAGGCCATATAAAATTAATTAGTTGATTCTCATCAGCAACCGTACCATATTTTGATGCCGCCTGAATCTTTATCTAATATATTCATATTTCAATATAAATGTTCCGCCCGTCTTAGAAAATTAGAAATGTGAAAAAATTTATATGTAATATGGTTTAATTTCAAGAATATTGTACCGGGTGTCCCAAAAAAAGTACTCCCATTTAAAAAATCACCAAAACTTGATTATCAAACCTATCACAAAATTTTCTTTTTGATCTGTGTTGTCAATGATCCAAATATATTTAAAGACGTTAAAATATTTGTTTTCATTATTTAAAGGGTATAAAATGACAGGTTGAAAAACCTTATTCTGAGCTATACTCTTTAAGCAACATTGTAAATCTTGCCTTAGAGCAGCAATTTTGAAATTTTTCTTTGTCTCTCTAGTCTTTAATGATAGTTCGCATTTCTTTCCGACATTTACGACAAAAACTAGAAGCTTAATATACAAAAACAAATTAATCTGGTAATCATCAGTCCTTTTTGCAGTATGCTTCAAAACCGGACAGCCTTAAAAGTGGCTAGATTCACTGATTTGAAAACCAATCACAAGATCAGCTATATCTGGGAAAATAATTTGGTCTTTGATCTACTTGCTAAAACAAGAAATTTGAAAATCAACAATGTAATCAAATTTTGGTGACTTTTCACACAGGAGTACTTTTTTGGGACACCTGGTATAATTCAGCCATGTCTGTGTGTTATTTTTGCGAGATACAACGATACATTAGGTCATTCCGACTCTCAGGGAGGCGAAGAGCATTTTATTCTTGATCTCTGATCAAACGTGAAAGGCTGAAAATGGCAATAACGACATACACCACAAAGTATACATTTGCGTTGCATTTGTTGTTGAGGGTTCTCCAGGTGCATTTTGCAAAAATCATTTGAGCAACACTATATAGAGTCTAAAAAAATTTCAGCCCATGTATAAAATATAAAACCACCGCCCGCCCGCCTGATTTTTTTTTACCAAGTTCTGATGAGAAGCAACTAATTAATTCTAAATGGCCGAAGTACAACTTTTTCAAATTGGCTGCTTTCTAAAAGAAAGAAAGACAACCAAAGTCAAAATCTGGTGGAAGCAAACCATTTTTGGGGGCCCTTGTTATTTGCTAGGCCCAAAGCCCTGTGTATGTGTGGCCTAAAAGAACTGTTTCTCCCTTTTTGTCTTTGCGGCTTTTGGCTCCAAACAAACTGCCAAAAAAGTAGAACCTTCCAACTTTGGGATAAAGCAGGTTTTATCTAGCACTCGTGAATTAATTACAAAAGATAATAATACCTTCTCGACAGCTGCACAACGAGAAATCTTTGCTCCTGTCTTCTTCGGCAACCTGAAAAACATTTGATTCTCGAATTTAATTCCCGCCATTTTTGGGCTTGGAAACGAGTCCATTCCAAAATGGTGGGATTGACTAACGCATGCGTAAAGATTATTGGTAGACCACGCAATGTGCGAAACGGACGGCGGAGTATAACAGAGAGAGAGAGAGCGCGCGTTCACCTATATGCCAAAATGTACGACAATACGAAAAAGCAAAGCTAATAAAAAAGTAAAGATCAATTAACCCTATTCTACATGGGGGGCAAAAAAAAGGCCCCCCAAGCAAACTTCCTCTAATTGTCCTTAAACTACACGTGATAAAAGACTAGAACCAAAATGACTTTAAATAAAATTTAATACTGTATCAAATAAACAATAGTTCATTGTCGTATAATTGGTCACGTGGCCTTTTAAGACTCACGTCTGCCCAAATAAGGCTTGTGCGTCAAGAAACGTGAGCTTTGTCTTTGCAGCGTCAAAAATACGCGTCAAGCGTTAATTCGTATTGCAACGTGACGTCTAACGAAGCCTTGCGAAGCTCCGTGTTCATTACTAGTGTAAAACTTACGGAAACTTTCTCGCTTCTGACGGCATTGATAACACACAGCAGAAAGAGAACATACATCATTTGTCCTCCTTCCATGGCTCCCTAGAAATTGAGCAAAATATAGGATTATGACTGTAGTCAAGAAAAATGTGACGTTTCATGTGCAACAATATGTTGGCAGTATACACCTGCTTGGCGGATCTCTGTCACGAAACACAAGCTATGTACAATCCAACGAATACTAATATCCTTGCTAAGCAATCAGTCTTAAAACTATCTGGTGCCCCATAAAAGAGCTCCCGTTTAAAAAATCACCAAAACTCGATTATCAAACCTATCATAAAATTTTCTTTTTTATCTCTTTTGTTAATGACCCAAATATATTTAAAGATGATGAAATGTTAGTTTTCATTACCTAAAGGGTATAAAATGACAGGTTGAAAAACTTATTCTGAGCTATACTCTTTAAGGTTACTGTAACCCTTCAGACAGCGATTAAGAANCAAAATCTTATGAATTAATTTGGTTGCAGGTCAAGGAAGCTGAATAAGAAATCTAGTTCCAGGGACCTTCTTCTAAAATGATATTTTTTTCAGCCTTTAGGGGATTGATTTGCACCAAGACAAAAATTGCATTAATTGCAAACTACAACAGGGATCAAAATCCTGAAGCTATGGTGAGTTACCCAAAAAGATCGGAATGATTTCAGGAGGAAGGTCAAGAAAGCTGAATAACAAATCCAGTTCCGAAGAGCTTTCTCAAACATCACATTTTTTAACCTCCAGGGGGTTGATTTATATCAAGACAAAAATTCCTTTAATCAAAAGCTACAACAGGGATGAAAATCTTGAAATATTTGCATCATGCATACGTAAATGACTTCCTGATCCAATAATTTTGCTGACCTAGAGATGATAAATCTATACTTTGTGAACAATTTCATCATAAATCTTTTGACCTGACAAGTTGCAAAACACTAGTATCATCCGCAGGGGTTGAATAATCTTGTTAAACAGAGCATGCATATTTATGCGCAGGTATGTATCTTCTGACCAGTTCAAGAGAAATATTCAAAACACAACTAAGATGAGAGGAATTTCACTCCTAAACAAGATTATTTTTATCATTATTGCGTCAATCTTATCATTCCACTCCAGTCAATGACCACACAAACAGCCTTGGATCATTTCAACTTAAGATGTCAAACCTTGGGTCAAATATACCTACATGTTTTCACTGATACAATCTCACCAGCTAATTGGCTCAAATAAATGTTAAGACTTTATCTGACACAACTGCAGTGAAATTTTTGCTTTAACTTTAGAATACCTTGGGCCATATAAAATTAATTTGTTGATTCTCATCAGAAACCATACCATGTTTTGATGCCGCCTGAATCTTTATCTATATTTCATATTTCAATATAAAAGTTCCGCCCGTCTTAGAAAATTAGAAATGTGAAAAATTTATATGTAAGTTTAATTTCAAGAATATTGTATAATTCAGCCATGTCTGTGTGTTATTTTTGCGAGATACAATGATACATTAGGTCATTCCGACTCTCAGGGAGGCAAAGAGCATTAATTCTTGATCTTTGATCAAACGTGAAAGGCTGAAAATGGCAAAAACGACATACACCACAAAGTATACATTTGCGTTGCATTTGTTGTTGAAGGTTCTCCTGGTGCATTTTGCAAAAATCATTTGAGCTACACTGATACCGTTGAGCTCCCATATTACAATAACAAAATGAGGAAATTTGTATGTTTTGCTGGATCTCTCGATAACCTGGAGACAACACTGTTTACAAGCCAAAGAATTGATACTATTGTACCAATTTCTAATGAATTTTATGTTCTAATTTTATTTTGCATTCTTTTTATGGATTTTTAAATCTACGAGGAGAGAAAAACGGGACCAAAAGACTATCTTAGCCCATATATAGTCTAAAAAAATTTAGGACCATGCATAAAATATAAAATGTAAAACCGCTGCCTGCCTGATTTTTTTACCAAGTTCTGATGAGAATCAACTAATTAATTTTAAATGGCCTAAGTAAGTACAACTTTTTCAAATTGGCTGCTTTCTAAAAGAAAGAAAGACAACCAAAGTCAAAATCTGGTGGAAGCAAACCATTTTTGGGGGCTCTTGTTATTTGCTAGGCCCAAAAAAGCCCTGTGGTGTGTGTGGGCTGGCCTAAAAAGAACTGTGTGTGTCTCCCCTTTCTTTTTGTCTTCACGGCTTGGCTCCAACCAAACTGCCAAAAAAGTAGAACCTTCCAACTTTGGGATAAAACAGGTTTTATCTAGCACTCGTGAATTAACTGCAAAAGATTATAATACCTTCTCGACAGCTGCACAACGAGAAATCTTGACTCCTGTCTTCTTCGGCAACCTGAAAAACATTTGATTCTCGAATTTAATTCCCGCTAATTCCCGCCATTTTTGGGCTTGGAAACGAGTCCATTCCAAAATGGTGGGATTGACTAACGCATGCGTAAAGATTATTGGTAGACCACGCAATGTGCGAAACAGACGGCAGAGCATCATAACAGAGAGAGAGAGCGCGCATTCACCTTGTTATATGACCAAATGTACGACAATACGAAAAAGCAAAGATAATAAAAAAATAAAGATCAATTAACCCTATTCTACATAGGAGGGGGGCAAAAAGGCCCCCCAAGCAAACTTCCTCTAATTGCCCTTAACCCTTAAACTACACGTGATAAAAGACTAGAACCAAAATTACTTTTAATCAAATTTAATATTGTATCAAATAAACAATAGTTCATTGTCATATAATTGGTCACGTGACTATGACATGCCCATATTTGGAGAGAGGTCTCAAAGAAAATCATCAAAACGGGCATAATAGGAGAAGTACCAAAATCAGCAAATTTCCATCGTTTTTCGTTGCCTAGCAACAGGTCGCGTGGCTAATTAGCAAATAATGCTATTGTTAGAATCACAATTGCTTGGTAATTATGTGATCCAATTTGCGTTGCCATAGATATCACGGTTGCTGAGAAAATCTGGGGGGCCTTTTGGGGGGGACCTCTCTCGTATATGACTATGCTATAAAGCAAGGCAACTTCCCATTCGAAACATAAGGCAAGGAAGCAAAGCCAAATCCATAGAAGCGTTTTTATTACCGCTGCCCTTTTAAGACTCACGTCTGCCCAAATAAAGCTTGTGCGTCAAGAAACGTGAGCTTTGCCTTTGCAGCGTCAAGAATACGCGTCAAGCGTTCATTCGTATAGCAACGTGACGTCTAACGAAGCTCTGTGTTCATTACTAGTGTAAAACTTACCGAAACTTTTTCGCTTCTGATGGCATTGATAACACACAGCAGAAAGAGAACATACATCATTTGTCTTCCTTCCATGGCTCCCTAGAAATTGAGCAAAATATAGGATTATGATTGCAGTCAAGAAAAATGTGACGTTTCACGTGCAGCAATATGTTCGCAGTATACTTCTGCTTGGCGGACCTCTGTCACGAAACACAAGCTATGTACAATGCAACGAATTCTAATATCATTGCTAAGCAATCGGTCTCAAAACTATCGGGTGTCCCATAAAAAATAACTCCCGTTTATAAAATCACCAAAACTCGATTATTAAACCTATCATTAAATTTTCTTTTTCTCTCTTTTGTCAGGGCCTGGACTTGATTCTGTAAGGTCAGAATCATCCATCTTTTAACCATGCGAATCGGTTGGATGATCCTTTGGGTACGGCTTTGCGGGCGGGTGGGTGCATTTGTCCTGATCCCCACCCAGTAGTTGTTATCTTTTTGCATGTAATGGCTCCGGGGTTGTCATAGCATAGTCTATTGCTCCCTGTGGTATCGTCCTTGTAGTGTTTTGTAGAGTAATTTGTAGGTAGAGTAATTAGTAATTCGTCTTGTAAAATTTGTAATGGAATAAAAAAATGATCCAAATATATTTAAAGATGATGAAATGTTTGTTTTCATTACCTAAAGGGTATAAAATGACAGGTTCAAAAACTTATTCTGATCTAAACATCGTAAATCTTGCCAAAGAGCCATTATTCTGAGATTTTTCATTATCCTTCAAGTCTACAATGATAGTTTGCGCACGAGTTTGCGTTTCTTTCTGACATTTATGACCAAACTACAAGCTTAATATATAAATAGAAATCAATCTGGTAATCAACAGTGCTTTTGCAGCAAGCTTCAAGATTAAGAAGCTCTACACTACAAAGCCCAGAGCCAAGTTTCTTATAAAAATGAGTGTAGTTCAGTGAATAAATGTTTTCTTCCATAGTCGTGCTGACATTCATGAACTGGGACGAAACTTAAATATAATAATAATAATAATATAATAATAATAAGTTCTCGAGATTCGAGGAGACTTGTTGTCATGGAACCTCAAGAAAAAGAACACTACTGAAATAAACAGCATGCGATATGACGATAATAATAATAATAATATAAGGAGTTAAGGTAGGGAGTGGAAGGTCGTGAGACCTATAAAGCCCTGTTACGTTTTATCACGTGACTGCATCTAAAACTTTGAAACTTTTGAGCCTTATTCAGGGAAAGAGTAAAGAGCAGAGTAGTGCTCATATAGGGAAGGACTAACAGTTGAATTTACTTGGAAAGCCCACCTTATCGGCAGAATATTGTTAGAACCGATCGGATGACTCTCCCAAACCAACAATAATTACTGTTATGTCAATATGCAACCGGCCTAAAGAAGCAGTGGATTCAATCGATTCAGTTCTCGTTAGGGTAGGGCTCACCTCATCCAAACAATTCCTTTGCTTGTATAAACATTAATTTAAAAAATATCTAATTTATTATTGGTCGCTCGTGTGAGGGAGTTCTTTTGAAGAAAATGACCACAGCTTACTCAAACTAATCTAGAATTTACCCAGCAGAGCCAGCCCTTGATCTTGTCTAAAATAGAACACTAAGTTTACAGAGGCGGTTGCTATTTAAAAGGGGATTTGAGAAGGTCAGACTGGTGACGCATCCATCTAAAAATTGCGTTGAGTAACAGAACAATTTTCTAATTATTTTCGTCTCACACTGCTCACAGGAAATCGTCAGATAAAACAAGAATAAAATCAATGCTAAAAGCCAATCCAAGAGCCTACTGAAGTTGTTGTATGGTCAATGGAAAAGGCACACCTTTCTTCACGCTTCGCATTCTTTTAAAGTTCTAAATCGAGACCATTCATCCATGACCTTACTAACAAGCTGGAGCTTTTCCTTTGATTTCAGCAGGTATTGATTTAATGCTTTACCCTTTGGGCTGAAAGATGGCCCATATACATTTGTAGATAATGAGACATTTAATGTATGAACGAGAAATATTGTTGGCCTATTCTTGAGTGAGGATTGCATAATGACAAAATCACAAAAATGCATGTAGAACAATCTGTAGAACATAGGTTTCAAATCTTTAAAAAGATCGGTGTAAAATTCAGTGACCTATTTCTTTGAATCGAATGGCTTGAAAGAAACTTTAGCCACTTTGTAATAATTCTACCGTTGGACTTTTCAAAAATCTTCAATATTTTCAGAATTTGAGTGCTTTTCTTCTTTTTTAAGAATTCAAGAAAAATTTTGAAAAAAACTTCAAATCATCGTAATTTCTAAACTTTTTGAGGAAACATCAAATAATTTTATAGAAAAACATAGTTTATGAATGCCTACAATATGGTATCAAGCAAAAGTCTTTCACTCTTCTAGTTTACGATTTAGAAATTTGATGACGTCACATCTTCAAATGAGTGGAAATATACAATGCGATGTAATTTCGAAAATATTGAAGATTTCTGAAAAGTCCAACGGTAGAATTATAGCAAAGTAGCTAAAGTTTCTTTCAAGCCATTCGATTCAAAGAAATAGGTCACTGAATTTTACACCGACCTTTTTACACCAATTTAAAGATTTGGAACCTATGCTAATCTGTAGTGAATGCCGAATTTCCATGACATTTACTCTGTCCAATTCAATGTTCTCGCGCTTTTTCATTGTTCTCTTTGAGACTCTACGTGCTCTCTCTTCTGCAGTGCCTTAAAACGACCGTTGGTGATAAGACAGGTCAGTCCAGTCCAGCTACTACAGTTTGCTAATACAAGGTGTTTAAAAAGAACGCAACTCGCTTTTTTTCGAGATTTTTCAGAAAAATAATGACTTTTGAATCAGTTTGACGCATGCAATCTGAAAGCACGATCTATCTTCTTTCCAACGATATCCAGCTTGGGCACGTTAATTGAATTCTTTATCACTTAATTGACGTTTCATTAAGTATGGCCTATTTTAAATGCAGGAAAGTTGTAGGACATTTACATAGGCGACGACAACTTATCGTTGTGAGAGCTATCTGTCAATTTTAATAAATGTATCTCATAGGGGTAAATTTTTATGTTTCCTATCTAAGGGCATCATCTCATGTGCTTCTAGGCCTGAAATGTTTTCACGAGATCTGTTTTGTAACTTTTTAAGGTAGAAAAGGTCTTGATTTTGCTCTTACTGCGTGCTGCATCTGGAATAGGCCATACTTACTAAAATATAAATTAAATGATAAATGAAGAAATCATTGACGCATCCACACTGCACATAATTGGGAAGACGATAGATTGTACTTTCAGTTGGTATACATTACATCTATTCAAATTTTATTATTTTTTTTAAATTTCCATTTATAGCTGGGTTGTGTTTTCTTTAAACTTTGAATTGAATTGAATTGAATTGAATTGAATTGAGTAAGATGGAAAATATTGAATTGAATTGAATTGAATTGAATTGAATTGAATTGAGTAAGATGGAAAAGATGTGAAAAAAATGCATGGATCGAACGCTTGAAAGTTATTTTTTGAATAAAATGAATGAATCTTGTTGAATAACTGTCTGTCTGGATAACAGGGTGTAGATAGAGCAAGGTTGATATGAATCATATTTTTTATTTGTTGCGATATTTCAGTTGTCAAGAAATGTTTAAGGTGGTTTGGATCCAATATCCCAAGGTCGAGGTTACTGTCTTAGCTGATAGCCTCTCAGAATGAGTTATAGACATTTATGATTTTCAGGTCGCTTCACTTTATAAGTGTACTGAAAAGCAAACAAGCTATTTAAAGAGTTGACTACCAGCCGCCTTTAGGCCTCTGTCTTCAGTGGCGGACTGGCCCACCGGTGCNTTCAGTTGTCAAGAAATGTTTAAGGTGGTTTGGATCCCCCTTTTGCAAAAAAGACAAATTTTTCTCTTTAATGACCCCTTTCGAATAACGGACATCTCACTATAGACGCCAAAGCTCTGGTTTGGAGGTGGAGTCAAATTTGAACTTTCAAGAATAATATTTCAACTTTGGAAGCACCAATATCAATAAACATGGCACCTATGTTCAAGTTAACTTTTCAGGATTAACTTAAAAGTTATTGCGAACTGATTGGAGCTAAATTGGCATCGCTAGCCCTGATCAAACCTGTTACCTTTTATTAGTAAATGATGTGCTTTTTAATGAGGGGTCTGGACGCAAAGAAAACACTTGACTGAGATTCCTTCCATAGAGCCCAGGTCCCCAGTCAAACACTACTCAAGGGAGCCAGGCTCTGCTCGCTTTTCGTAGCCTGGACGAAAGTAGTCTGCGGTGTGACCTCTACGGGGGAGGAAAAATTGAGGTCTTTCCTCCGTAGAGGTCGCACAGCAGACTAGGGCGAAAGAAGACTGCTTTGCAAAATTCAGATTTCTTTTTATTGACGGAAGGTCTGTTTTCGGTTGCAAATAGATTCGACTTGCTACCTTAGTCTCTTTCTTTAACTTCCTCATATAATCTAATATCAGTGTGTTTGCAATTCAATTCAATGAAAAAAGTTGAACTAGAACTCGTGAAATAAGCCTAAAAATAGGTATTGGTGTTATTACAGAAAAAATATTTCCGAATTGCTAGGAAACAATATAGGAAATTCTAGAGATTGATTCAAACCAATAAAATTCATTGGTGTCGGTTCTTTTTCGAAAGCTTCAAGAATGAGAAAGGCTTGGCCAAATTGGGAAAGCAGATATCTTATCTTCACAAAATTTGATTTTATTGGAATTTTATTGCTCGTAAATCAGAAGTTGTTTTGCAGTTTGGTTGCCGTGGCTATATTTGAAGATCGCCCCTTGTAGTCCAGTGAATGTAAATCATATGGGCCACTTATGTAGAAGAAAACCATCTAAGAATAAAAGAAGCAAAACACTCTAAGAGATCCTCTAAAGTTTGTTTTTCTCTTTTGTTGCGCAGAATACAGGGGCAAAACAACTGGAGGAATGTTGGGGTGTCTTATGCTCAGCCGTAAAAGGGCTCATGGAGCAAATGTTCACTTTTTATGAATGTCAGGCAAATTTTCAACGAAACTTATATCCTCGATCTTTTGGACAAGTGGGAGAACAGCAACTTTTGTACTTAGTTGTCAGGCCCCACCCACATCTCGTCCCCAGGGCCTTTTGTCACATTTGGGACAAGAGGCCCTGGGCACGAGGTTGGTCAAATCCCCTAACAGATATGGTCAAGTTTCGCCCCTAATGAATGGATACGGTAGAATGTACATCGAACTATCGAACCGTTTTGTATCGATAGAATGCTCGTAGAGGGAAATGGTTGATTACACGGCGACACATCTCTCATTGCAAGAAAAATGGTGAGTTCACTTTCATTGGATATTTAAAGGTTTAAATTGGCCTTGAGGCCGGATCATATTGGTAGTCTTATTAGCCGGATTGAGATGGTCAAAACCTGAAAAGTTTTCTACAGCAGTTATAAATTTGTATCCTGGGCCTTAAGCACAGGGAAACATAAATTTCAACTTATTGACAATCCAGACATTTTAATTAATTCCTGAAAATTAATTTCAGGAAATTCTCATGATATTGTCTGGCTTTGAAGCTGAAAATAATTACAGAGGTACATTTTCGTACACTCTGTAACCGTAAATCGATTACTTAGAATAGTGTTTGGCAACCATGATCATGGATTTATGAATGTTGCTTGGAAACAGTAGGCTTCGTATATATAGGCTATTTATTAGTGGGAATACAGAATTTTGAAATCTAAATAGTTAAATTAGAATGCGAGTAATTCAGTACCATGGCTTAGCTGGACAGCGAACGGGTCATTTTCTGTTTTTATAAGGGAACACAACCTTCCTAAAACATTGAGCTAACTTTCCAAAAGAGGCCTATTTTCTGCAACTTTAGATAAAAACTCTTAACTTTACTGGGCATGTTTTTCCTTTCTGTATCGCCATCCACGACGCTTTTGTAGTTTAGTTTCAAGACACGGACCTCGGAGCTATCTTTCCCTTGGCTAGCTCTAGTCATCAGTCCAACTTTGTCAACGAAATTAGTCATTTAATCAGTAACTATAAGGTCTTGCTAATCAGCTAGTCAAAACCCCTTTTACACCCTCAAAATTGGATTTACATTTGTCGAAGAGCTTCTTCGTGTTTGAATTTTCGATTCACGTATGCAAGACAACACTTTCTGTGAAAACCTAGTCAAAAATAGACTTCAGCTGGACTCTAGAGGAGTATAAGCTTGCTTGTCTGATAAAATAGTCACACAAAGTAAAATACATTTTCTCACCTCGATTTTCTTGACTCCCGGCTGCTACCAAGTGACAGCAACTGAATGCACGGTATCAAATCAAGCAATCGATTTTCCGAAATCCTGAAATACAATATGGTCCGCAAATATAATATGGTCCGCATTCACGTAATGATTTATGAGTTATGCATTGAGCAAACTGGATTACTGTGGTAAGGGCATTTAATACCTCCAAGGGCTATGGGACATCTTGCTAGACATCTGTTATATTCCTCCGTAGAGGCTTTCTTTCTCAAAGGCCTCTGCGAAGGAGACAAAGTAAATTACCTATATTCCTGTTTAACTGTAAAAACTTTTACGATTTTCCAACGTAGTTAATTGTTGGTTGGCTGATATTTCGAAAGAAGTGCTTTGTTTTTAATTGGTCTTCTCTTGGTGATATTGTATTTTCTTGTTGTCCAACGGATGTCTCCGAGGTTGAGAAAATTCAAACAGTTTCTAAGAGGATAGTCTGGCAAGGGGGTCCGACAGGACCTGAGACTGAGACATTTACTTCGATGAAAAAGGAGTCTTAGCTCCATGACAGAGTAAACTAATCGAATCCGGTACGTCGTTGTCCAGAAAGTGCGGTAAACACAAAATCCTGTCAAAAATGATCCTTTCCTACCGGTCACATAATCGTCCACATAAAGACATGCTCATCTTGGTTCAGGCGACAAAACCTCTAACTCTAAACCAATACAAACTAAATAACCAAGATCTCAAACACAAGGTTATCTGAATCTGTCCTTAAACCCAAGTCATGAAATCTTCAGTCCAAGAGAGACATTTGGTAGATTATCATTAGATGGCTCTCTAAAAATATCGACAGATAACAAAAGTGTGGATGTCAGATAACAAACAAGGATAACGATTTAAAATGTGCGAATTTAAGCGATACAATATTGATATGGCTAGAATAGTCTGAAACACATGCCATATCGATCCAATTAGAAACCCTCAGCGTTTGTTTCCATTCTTAGTTTTTGTCCGGCGCTTATCAGAACCTTGTTAAACCTGGTTTTGTCATTCCGTGCATCAGCTTGCTTTAATTTGTGCACTTAATGACCCATAGCTAACCATGATCCTTTGCGGCCCAAGAGTTGACTTTTGTATGATATGAAAGTCGTTTCTTGCCTAGGTTCTGTTTTTTTTGCTTTTCATTTGGCTCACAAAGGATCATGGTTAGCAATGGGTCTTAAAATCTGGCGTTATTTTAAGACAAGCACTTATTTCAGACTCTGCGTCAAATCGAATCAATACAGCACCAATGAAGGTGTTGTGGCGCAGTGGTGTAATCCTCTGACTTTGCAGCCAGAACAGTCAGGCGGACAGGGTTCGATCCCAGCAGGTAGAACCCCACTACTAGAGCGTCATGACAAGGGGTCGTGGACTCGATTAGGTCTTCTCTTGTTCTGTGATCCCAGCGCTTGGCGCTAAAAAACGCAACTTCACCTTAATAGTTCGACGCAATTTATGAAAACTTTGTTAGGGAGACGTGGGGAGAAGAAGATGACGTCATAAATGACATGTTAGCGAAACAAATGTTGTTGTTGTTATTCGCTGGGGCAAAGAAATACAAGTTTCCCATCTCCACAATCAAATGGGGGAGACCAAATGGCCATAAAAATGCATAGAACTTCTATCTCTTTTGTTCCCTAAGTTCGAATGCAAAGACTGCCGCCTGGGGAAGTGCCACCGCTCATCTCCTTTAAGTTCCACGTTCCTCCTTCCTTGGAGAAAAGCTTCAAAGTCCTTGGGATTAGGTGCCAAGCTAATAAGGTTGGTCGGCTCAGCTTTGATACTGAGCCACTGTGGTCCTTTTGAGCAGACCATACACAAAAAAGCAAGGGAGTCATTGGTACCGCGAAATATTTTAGAGCGGTTTCTAGACATGTTAAACTTCAGATTGATATGGTTTTCGTCAGAATTAAATTCTGACCAAATTGACGAGATTCAAATTCTTCGTCATCATTCTAAGATCAGAAGTTGAGTAGCTTGACTGCCACGTGTGAATCTCCTCATAGCAGCTCTGTGGTTCATAATGGCCACAGATTGGGAAATGGCGAACCAAATAGGCCTTTGCTATAAAAACAAAATAGGCCCCTGCTTTTGTGACAAATTGATACATATATACAAACGATATTTTCCTATTGAAATGCAGAAACAGCCCAGAACACAACTTGATCAGCGTATTTTACTAGCTTGGCAGTCTTCTTTTTTCATGTCATGGGCGATAAGGAATGGATAGATAGATACATAAACATAGATAGGCCTCCATATAGTCCCTTGTTGTAAAGAATTATTTGTTTCTTAGTCCCATGACATATAAAACCTATTTTGGTCTATATAGTAGGTCAACCTATTAATTTCACCAGCCTTTCCATTGGTCTAAATTGCTTTTGCTTCATTCAAATGTTGACATGGATACCAAAATTGGTTATCAACGCTAAGTTCGACTTTCATCGATAGATTAGAGCAAAAAACTTTGAAATCGGTCAATTAGATTGGCTTCTAGAATCTTCCGAACAGTGCAATCTTTATATTCACCCGGTACAGGAATTTTGACAGGATACGGAACAGGAAATGTACAAGATATAAAAGCATTATTAGCTTCCGACTTTAATCTATTACCTTGAATTCCCACGGTACATCAAACCCTGTCATTTGCATGGGAAAACCATTATGATGCAGTCAAATACGCCACTGACGCGATTTTTCTGTACAAAAGGATCCGAGTTATATAGTCAGACGGTTAAATCACCAGGCCCGCCAATATAAGAGGACCACGTTTACTTTACACTGTACCGGTACAGTTTTGATCCGTTATAAACAGAGACGTAGGAACCGAGGGGGCACTGGAGGCATGTGCCCCCCAAGATTCTGCAATAAACGAAAAAGTGCCCTTTTTGTTTAAGGAATTGCCCCTTTAGCTTAACGAAAACAGTGCCCTTGCATTGTCGTGCCCCTCCAGGTTTACGATGCTTCCTACGTCCCTGGTTACAAAGTTGTCACGGTTCAAGAGCGTCTGCTTCAGAACAAAATTATTCTATAGATCGAAGGAACAAAACTGTTACGGATTAGCAGGAACAGTGTAAACGGGAGGCTGACCCGTTACACTTCTGTTATGGATCCAAAGTTACACCCTTAGTATTATCCTTAGTATTTACCAGTGCGATCCTTAGTATTTACCAGTAAAAAATCGTTTATGTGTGTAGCTTTTTGTAATTACATATTTAGTTGTAATTCAGTTGCATGTTCTATGTAATGGCCATGGGGTAGTCATTATCTTTTGCTCCCTGTGGTATCGTCCCTGTAGTATTGTATAGTTGTATAGTAATTAGAAAGTATAGTAGATTGTATCATGTATTGTAATATTTTAGATGAATATAAAAAATAAAAAAAATAAAATAAAAAAGTTGCACCCGTACAGTGTAAACGGCGTCTAAAACAATTCATCATAAGGAATTTGCTCTACCTTTGGCTTGAAATGAAGAAGTTTTAGTTGGAAAGTAGCACAGACTCAGACATATTTAACGTTGCCAAAACGATTTAAAAAAGAAAAAACGACGCAATTCCCTACCAAGAATCGTGAAGGTAACTTCTAATAGAACAGTTTTCTGTTGAATTCTCGCGACCAAAACGCAAAAGGGCCATTTTAACACGACAAGGCTATAAGGACCTTTTTCAAAAAATTGAAAAGTGAAATATGAAACTTCTGTATCACACTCATAATAGTTGTAGAATTCACATTATTTGAGTACTCAAGGTTTCTTAGAGTTTCTTAGAAGTTTCATACATTCTTGACATTTGGATCTTGTGCTACCATGAACATTTCACGACGAAGGTTATGAAGACATTAATTACTCAAGTACCTTCCCAGTAATCAATACGAGAAACGAGCGAAAATAAAGGCAAAGGTGCTTTGGACTCTCTTTGGATAGGTTTCTTAAATAATTTTGGTGCAGTACTGAAGTTTCTCAATTTTGTAGTTATCTTTGAGTTGAGTTTCTTATCGAGAGTTTCATATAAAAAAAAATATCTGTCGGCTCAAACAAGAACAAAGAAAGAATTTGAGACTGTGACGCAGTTGTCATGTGCGACTCAATGTGTGTTACACACTTGCAAAGAGCTTAAATTTTCTTGAATGCTTTTTGGACAAAATTGCAAGACCGTAGAAAAGTAAAATAATTTTAAAGACATTTTTAAAGTATACGAATTGTTGCAGCAACGGATTGAATTGTTTGACATAAACTGAACAAGTTATAATAAAATTTATCATAAAGTTATTCCCAAGCTTCTGGCGCTAAATGTTCTTCAGCAAGACTTTCATTCAATCTGTCGCCAATCACATCGTGATACATAAGGTAACTTGCACTTTCCAAAAACAGTTCTTTATATCGTGCTTGCTTTACAAATATTACAATGAATTTCATTTTGTCAAAATTTCATCTTTCAGTTATCCCGTTAAAATATTTCGATTGGCAAGAATTGCGATGGACTTTCATACATTTAAGAAAGAATATCAATGTTACACAATGTGTAGCTTATCTGGCCAAAATTATCTTCCTAAAGAATCTTCGGTTTGTATAATCTGTAAAACTAATAAGACAAATAAATACTGCTTGTTAAACTAATAAAAGAAAAAATTTTAAAACAGAGACAATGACCCATTCTATTTTATTACATGGCCGGTGGAGAAAAGCAAATTTATGCAAAAAATCTGCTTACCCTGTTGAAAATTTTTTCAAAAAAACTAACAGCCCTGTCGCCCTATCTTCAAAATATGTATCTGCCCCGTACTTCTAAGTGTTCGTTGTTATACTACAGATGAATAAGCTATGAAAATCTCAGATACAAACGACTGATGAACTGGTCTTGGATTTGGAAAGGATGGACACTTTGGGAATTTTACATCATTTTAAACATATCTCTTTAAGTACTTCTCATGTTGTATGGTATTTACATTTTTTCAGCAAAATGAACAATTTTGTTTTTCAAATCTCAATTTTAACTCATAAAAAAGTTACTGCCCCGTACATATTCGCGTGATAAAAAGTGATAACCCCGTTCTGCATGGGCTAAAAAAA